>OW679203.1:93257612-93386661 GCA_940337035.1 Agriotes lineatus | reverse complement strand
ACTGGCTTTTAAATTATGAATAATGTTCCGTAAATTTGGACTGAAATATATATATGTTTAATCTAATTTAAACATATTAAATTTAGTAATTATGAGGCAAAGACTAGTGATTGCGGCATTAAAAATTGCTTGCTATTAAATCGGAGTTGCATTTAAAGCGTGCGACTGGATTTCGTAAATTTTAGAAAATAAAATTTATGTGTGTTTAAATCAAGTTTAAACACAACTTTTCTATATTATAGTATATTTAGAAATAGAAAACAATTAAATTGTTTCCATTGTGCAAGACGAATGGTGTCGTGCTGACTAAAATTTTTTATCGCCATTCATACTGCCAGCTCCTTGAAAGCTATCACATACTGTTTTTAGATACGTTTTAAACTGCCTTCTTATGCTAGGATTATTTCTCTAGTTGGTCTTTACATGTTTAACTAAAGTAGGTTTTGCTGCTGCTTTATATTCGCAAGTATTGTAAGAATAAGGTTTTTGTTCTGTATAACTCCTCATATGTTTAACTAAATGACCTTTTCGTTCTGCTTTATATTCGCACATACAGAATGATGCAGGCTACTAGGACCATTGCAAAAGCAAGGAGAATATGCATGTGGCCGTCGTGGTGTTTAACAAAGAAACAATCAATGTATGGTAGCGGTAGGTCGTTAGGATCACTATAAATACAAGGTATAGATTCAACTTTTTAATTTTTTAAATACAATTATGGCCACATGTAAAGTCCCCTTGCTTTTGCTATGGTCCTAGTGGCCTGCTGCATTCTGTAGAGCCACCAATATTGTTTCTCTCCAGTATGAGTTTTCATATGTTTAACTAAATCACCCTTTTGTGCTGCTCTATAATTGTAAAAATAATATTGTTAACGTTTTTTTCCTGTGTGCGACTTCATATGTTTAACTAAACCACTTTTTTGTGCTACACGGTATTTACAAATAGAACGTGAATACGGTTATTCTCCTGTGTGTTTCCTCATATGTGCAACTAAATGCCATTTTTCTGTGCTTTATAATTGCAAATAAAACATAATAAGGTTTATCTCCTGCATGGGTTTTCATATGTTTAACAAAATTACTTTTCTTTGTTGCTTTATACCCACAAATTAAACATGAGTATGGTTTTTCTTCTGTATGAGTCTTCATATGTTCAACCAAAGTGCCTTTTTGTGCTGCACTGTATTATTTACAAATAGAACATGAATACGTTTTTTTCTCGTGTGTGTTTCCTCATATGTGCAACTAAATGCCATTTTTCTGTTGCTTTATAATTGTAAATAAAACATGAATAAGGTTTATCTCCTAGATGGGTTTTCATATGTCTAACAAAATTTCTTTTATCTACGACCACTACTAAAAGTAGGCCTTTTAGCGCTGACTTGTTTCACTAAAAGTGACGTTTTATAGTTTACCGTGGTTAAAGAAATCAGCTGCTCACTTTTAGCACATGATCTAAAAGTGAAGTGAGGTTATAAAACTACAATTTCGAACTGGAAGTGAAGTGTAATTATTGCATCAAATTTCTTTATGTTAGCGACATATTTAGGGTATATATTATGTAGAATGACTTATTACTTTTCAAAAATTTACAACAAAAGTCACGATAAAAACTACGGATGTAACTGGGACTTCTTTATTTGGAAAATAGTTATCAACTCGATAAATTTTTGTGAGAGTGTTTGTTTATTCAAGGTGTTCTTGAATTTATTTTGGGTTTATTTCTACTTAAGATTATTTTTGAATAATGCTGAATGCTTGACTATAAGTATAGTTTTATTTTTTTTACAGAGTAATTTATATCTGCTCATTATTTTAAACACTGTTCATAATTCGATTAGATTATTATGTAAAATATTTACTTATTTCAAAAGGTTGTTGTGTATAATTAATGGTTAAGTTTCTTAAAGTTGCACATTTAAATGCACAATCGTTAAAAAATAATTTTACAGAAATCAAGGAGACGTTGCTGTTATCTGGCTGTGACATTGGAATTACTGAAACGTAATTATCGTCAAATAATAAATATTCCTGGTTTCGTTGTTATTCGGAAGGACAGGGTTACCACCACATGGGGCGGTGGGGTATGTATTTACGTAAAACATAACTTACATTTTTCTACTGTATCTGTCTCGGGCAGTTCTGCATCTGCTGAACCACTCTGGATTAAATTATCTCTTAATCATGCAGTTGTGGTATTTGGGACAGTTTATCGAAGACATGAATATTCATATATAGAATTTATTGATTGTTTGAAAGATGCAATATATTTAGTAACACCCATATCAAATGATATTATATGTGTGGGAGATTTTAACATAGATATGTTAAATACTACTAATTCTGCTACTGTCAAGTTGTTATTAGTGTTGGAAGTCTTGGGATATCAGCAAATAATTAATGAACCTACACGTATAACTAAGACTAGTATTTATTTATTTATTTATTTATTTAATTCGCACTCAGCCAACAGCCGTTAGGCCAATTATAGGCGTCGCTGTGCAGTTATGAGGACTTCCAACCTCACTAACGACTGTCATGATGTTGTATGACCGCCGGGACCAACTTTTTTCCGTGATAGCCGTACCACGATTGATTTTATTTTAGTAAATATAGACACAACTATAACAAATTCGGGTGTAAAACATTTACATGGTTTATCAGATCATGAGTTTATCTATTGTGAATACCCTATAGTTTTAGAACAACCTACTAAACCGTTTTTATATACATACAGAGATTACAGTTATTTCGATTATAATACATTTTATACTGACCTCCAGTCCTTACCGCTAAATACTATATTTGATTTAAATAATGTTAATGAAAAAGTTAAATTTTTGAATACCAACATTGCCAATTTCGTTAATAAACATACAATGATCAAAACTGTTAGGATTTCCAAATCAATAGCTCCATGGATAACTGACAATATTAAATTAATGATTTCTCACTTATAATTACACGAAAGCTTTTTTTGTCGAAGTAAACTTGACATTTTAATGAGAATTTCCTTGCTTGGCAATTTAACGAAAAAAACTGCCTCTGAAAAAATTACGAGTTCGAAGGACGAGTAATTTTTTCTGGCAGTTTTTTGAGTGGAATTGCCTAAAGGCAAGGAAACTTGAATTATAAATGTTAACTTTACTTCGATGAAAAAAAACCTTGAATGTAATTCGGTACGACAATTTAATGAATACGTATTTAATTTACATATTAGGTAATTTAGAAGTCACTAAATTAACAAACAAGGCGGAAGAACTAAGAACCGCACCGTCGTCGGTCCTTAGCAACTCTGCTAGGCTTACTAGAATTAGACAAGTTAGGTTTCGTTTTGTCACTAGAAAAGTTAGGGCAAACTTTTGCCGCTGTCATAGTGACGAAAAACCGCGGCTTATGAGATTTTTAGTTTATGCATTAAATTGTCACATATATCATAAGAGCATTAATTCTTTCCGGAAATTTTTTTTAGTGCGTTCCAACAACGTCGTAGTAATTTGCCCGAGCGGGACGCGAGGGAAAATTAGGACGTTGTTGGAATGCACGAATAATAATTTCCGGATATGAATTAATGCTCGAATGCAGATTCGGTAAAAAAATCGTAACGACACAAACCCTAAAAAGAAGTAATATCTACCTACAAAAAATTTCCAAGAAATTTTTGTTGTTGTCTTGGTTACGACTCGTGAACTAATTTTTCTATTGGTCATTAATGAGTGTCGTACGATTTTCTTAGAAATAAAGCATTAAAAAAATTTAAAAGAACTAAAAATCCTGGACATTGGGAATATTATAAATCTCTCAGAAATTACACAAATTTTGCTGTTAAACTAGAAAAACGTGCTTATATAAATTTCCAAATCAATGAACACGGAACCAAATTTGTATGGAAAGCTTTAAATAAAGCAAATATATATTTTAAAACAAAAACTGCTAGTATTCCTGAAAATCTCTCCGATATGAACAAAATAAATCAGGCCTTTATAGATTCAGTTAAGTCACCAACTATTCTCGATAATTTTTAAGCAAGTTGTAAAAATTATACGGCTGAATATTAAAACATTTAAAAGTTTGGTTAGGAAAACAAAGATAACAGCCAAAATTAATTTCAAAAATCCAGGATGCTTTAATGGAATGAATTACGTTTCGTTTACCTTGGCAAACTTCTTCAGATTCAAAACTATTTACATTTGTATTTTTACATGAATAAGGGTTCCTTGGATTATTTAAAACATTTTGATTAGAATAAAAACACTAAATACATATAAAATTTTATCATATGTATTTAGTGTTTTTATTCTAATCAAAATGTTTTAAATAATCCAAGGAACCCTTATTCATGTAAAAATACAAATGTAAATAATTTTGAATCTGAAGAAGTTTGCCAAGGCAAACGAAACGTAATTCATTCCATTAAAGCATCCTGGATTTTTGAAATTAATTTTGGCTGTTATCTTTGTTTTCCCAACCAAACTTTTAAATTCTCGATAATAATAATCTTATAATTTTTACAGAAATAATGTATTTAAGGAAATATTGTCTAAATTCTATTTCACTCCCACATCAGATAGTGAAATTATGAAAATTATTTCAGTTATAAAGACAAACGCTGTAGGATCGGATGGGCTAAGTATAAAAATGCTCAAACTTTGTTGGCCTTACATAATTCCATTTATAACTGACATAATTAATACTAGCATTCAATAATCTGTTTTTCCCGAAGATTGGAAAACTTCTCATATCATTTCTCTACCAAAAACTAAATCACCCACTGACTACAAATATCTCAGGCCAATAAGTATTCTGCCTTGCATGTCAAAAATTCTTGAAAAAATTATGGCCTTGCAAATACGTCAGTACGTGGAACAATTTTCGATTTTGCCAGAAATCCAATCTGGGTTTAGGCCCGGACATAGCTGTGCAACTGCGTTATTAAATGTAATAGATGATATTTTTACCGCCACTGATGAGAATAAATTATCCCTAGTTATTTTTCTTGATTATTCCAAGGCTTTTGACACTATACGTCATGATATTTTAATATCTATTTTGCATTACATAGGCTTTGGTATTCCATCAATTAACTTTGTTCAAAGCTATCTCTCAAATCGGACCCAGAAAGTTATCCTAAAGAATTCTGTATCGAATTCTTTGCCTGTTACACTTGGTGTACCGCAAGGGTCGATTTTTGGGCCCCCTTTTGTATATTATATATACATTTAACATGAAAACTTCGCTGAGCTGTTGCAATTATCATCTGTATGCCGATGACACACAGTTACTATACAACTTTGAACCGCATAACGTCAATAATGCAATAACACGGATTAACGCTGATCTCAACAGTCTTGTTGACTATTCAGAGAAATATGGGTTAACCATAAATACTAATAAATGCTTTGTTATTCTTTTTGGACGTACAAAACTTCGGGATAATTTTCGTGATAAAGTCTTAATCAAAATTCGAAATACAGAATTAGAAATTAAAGAAAATGTAAAAAATCTAGGGCTCTGTATCAACCAAAATTTTAGATTTAAAGAACACATCTCCAATACTCTGAAGAAAGCATATCTTATGTAATTTAAAAATAATCTCTCAAAACAGACATTGCTTAAGTAAACAAATTAAAATAACTTTGTGTGAAACTATGGTGTTATCGCATTTCAATTATTGCGACTGGGTATATGGTCCATTTTTGGACAGTACAGATATCCAGCGTATTCAAAGGGTGCAGAATTCTTGTTTGAGATTGATATTTGGAATAAAAAAATTTGATCATATATCTCATAAATTATTTGAAACAAAATGGTTAAACATGGCTGATAGAAGGAAACTTCGTGCGGCGTGTTTATATCATAAAATCATTACTGATAAAACGCCCTCCTATTTATTCAAAAAAGTTAATTTTAGATCTGATCTGCATAATGTAAATTTACGTAACAAATACTTCATAAATATACCGGCTCATCGAACTGCTTTTTGTGAACGATGTTTTTCATATAATATAGCTAATCTTTATAAATCTTTGCCTTATTTTCTAAAAACTCTCACTTACATAAAATTTAAAACACAACTAAGTAAAATGTTACTAAACAAAACCTTAAAATTTTCTTTATAATTTGCCATAATCTAATTGTATACATTTTTTTCTTAATTTTACATTATATACACATGGCCAGATATCAACAATATACCTACCACCAACTATAGCGCAAGCTACGCAGAATCGATCTTTTAATTTCATTTATGTATAAAATAAGGGGTTAAGTGTAAGAGCAGAACTTCACTTCCTTGGAAGTGATTTTCTGAACTTCGCCCACATTCTATTTTATTTCAATCTGTATTTTGTAAATTTTCTTGTATTTTTTTTGCTGTGTCAATAAAAGACATTATTATTATTATTATTAAGTTGTAAAGTTATTCTAGTTGCTTTTTGCGTTACAGGTAAAGTGTTTTTGAAATCATTAAAGCACTATGTAATGAATACAGTCAGATGTGGAGTATCAATAATTACATTTCGTAACTCACCTTGACAGTACTGGCTTCGCAAACAGTCGCATGGGCCTACTGTTTATTATGACATAAATTAGAAGTGTCGCAGATGCAAACCTTAGTTAAATCGATATTTATGGATTTATAACGGTAAAATTAAGGTCGTAGATAAGATATTGTATGCAACCCGTGCTAAAAGTCGTTTATGCACGAGACATGTTATGAAACTCAGCCTTCGGCTTCGTTTCATAATTTTCATGTCTCGTTCATAAACGTAGACTTTTAGCACTTGTTGCATAAATAGCTATTCTTTGTTGCTTTATACCCACAAATTGAACATGAATATGGTTTTTCTTCTGTATGAGTCCACATATGTTCAACCAATGTGCCTTTTTGTGCTGCTTTATATTCGCAAATAGAACATGAATAAGGTTTTTCTCCTGTATGAGTTTTCATGTCTAACAAAATTACATTTCTTTGTTGCTTTATACCCACAAATTGGACATGAATACGGTTTTTCTTCTATATGAGTCTTTATATGTGCAACCAACATAAGTTTTTGTGCTGCTTTATATTCGCACATATAACATGAATAAGGTTTTTCTCTTGTATGAGTTTTCACATGTCTAATAAAATTACTTTTTCTCCATGCCCATATAGTAAGTTACACTTACTTTGACATATCCATTGCAGCTAAGCTGATTTTACTGTTTGTTTACTGGTTGTCATGACATTGGGGAAGTAAGTACCTACTCCCCAAGGGAAGTAAGTGAATTGCGTGTTATTACAGTAATTTTAGTTCTATAAGTGATCTGAACGGGTTTGAACTTAACTGATCCTAACCTATTTGAAATGTAAAAACTCGTTAAGAGAGGGGCGGAGCCCCAAGGCACCCCTTAGAGATGGGCGGAGCCCCGGGGGCCTCCTTGGAGAGGGGCGATGCCCCGAGGGCCCCCTTGGAAAGGGGCGGAGCCTTGACGGCCCCCTTGGAGAGGGGCGGAGCCACAAGGGCCCCCTTGAAGAGGGGCGGAGCCCCGATGGCCCCCTTGGAGAGGGATAGAGCCCCGAGGGCCCCCTTGGAGAGGGACGGATCCCCGTGGCTTCCTTGGAGGGGGCGGAGCCCCGAGTGCCCCTTTGGGGAGAAGCGGAAGCCCGAGGGCCCCCTTGGAGAGGGCGGTGCCCCGTAGGCCCCCTTGGAGAGGGGTGAAGCCCCGATGCCCCCTCGGAAAGAGGCGGAGCCCCGATGGCCCCATTGGAGAAAAGCGGAGCCCCCAGGGCCCCCTTGGAGAGGGGAGGAGCACCGAGGGACCCCTTCGAGAGGGGCGGAGCCCCGGGGCCCAGCTTAGAGAGGGGCGGAGGCCCGAGGGCCCTCTTCTTTGGTCAGGCGGCCAGGGGAAGGCAGGTGCGAGTTGTGTAACAGAACAGAATGGCCCAACGTAATAGGCCTAAAGATGGTGGTAAATTGAATAGGATATTTTATTCAAATTTTTGTTGGGCATGGAGAAAAATGTTATAAGCATGATCGGGAAGTAACTATCTATAACCAGTCTCGAACTTTGCCAGCCCTCGCTCGCTCGGGCTGGCAAACTCGTTCTCGACTGGAAAAAGCTACTTACTTCCCTTGATGCTTAAATAACTATTCTTTGTTGCTTTATATCCACAAAATAAACATGAATACGGTTTTTCTTCTGTATGAGTCTTCATATGTCCATCCAAAGTACCTTTTTGTGCTGCATTATATTCGCAAATAAAACATAAATAAGGTTTATCATCTATATGAGTCTTCAAATGATTAACTGACCCACATTTCCATGCAGTATCATATTCACAAATGAAGCATGTGCAAAACTGTTTTGTATGAGTCATCACGTGTTCTGAGAAATTACTTTCGCCGTTTGCTTTATATTTACGGACTTGGCAAAATAACTGATTTTCTATGAGGATTCCACTTCCTGCACACCTACTTCATCTTTTATATCAATTTCCTCTTGTTTAATATTCAATTTCTGGTAAGCTACGTCGTCGATAGTATCTTGAATGATCTCTTACTGAACATGTAAATTTGCGACTACTTTACTGACATTGATTTTCATCAGTGGCTCTTGTACCATGCTCGTCATTGCATTAGGCAAATTATATTCAATTAATTCAGGTTCCACGTCCATTATTATAACACAAATGAAGAATTCGGATTTATTAAATGCAATATCTGGAAAGAACACGAAATTCAATTAGGTTATGTCGGTCATGTATATTTAAGATATTAACGAGTCCCCTATTCTGAGTCTAATATTTTCACTTACATGTAATAATATGAAATTTAAGAAGTATCTCGTTCAGACAACGGGCTAGCAGCAAACACGATATAATGTTACTACACAAATGGCCAGTTTTGCCAGAATACTAGCCCCATTTATATGTAGATCAAAAGTAATTCAAAATAACTACTGTAGTATATACGGTGTTCCGCAACAGAATATGCACAACTTACCATGACATTCTTGCGATTATTTTACATGAAAAGCTTTGGCTATTTATCTAGAAAATAATATTAATATTAAAAGTACCTAACAAGCTTCCATTATCTGAAAATCCCCATTCCTCTTTAGCACAACAATTCGCGAAGCCATTGAGATTTACAAATACCCTAACAATATCAATCAGGACGAAGGCTTTCTCCTTCCTTCGATGTGGAAAGTGCTAATTCCTAAACCCCGCCAACCGCCATTGAACCGCGACGGAACTTTCTGAACCGCGACGGCATTTTCCTATAAATTCTCGCCTTTCTTCTTCCGATCGTTAGAAGCGTTTCGCCTCTAGCATGGTTTACACGTTGAGTTACCGTGCTCTTTTGATTTTCCTCCTTATAAAACCCCTTACGAAAGTGAGCGAAACGTTGAGTTGTTTGACCTCAATAATAACACGGTCCTATTCCGGAAGTCTTTTGTTACTTAACAGTAACAATTATATCAGTTTTAGTCTGCATGTTACTGTAGGCGTAACTCTTATCACAATGTTCCGGCGAAGCTCACTGCTTCAACTCAACAATGTGGCTGTTTGAGGTCAATCATTGTAATTAGACAATTAATCTTAAATTTCAATGTACAAATACAAAAGCTGATTGTCACACCACTTTCTAGTACTGGTTCCTTGTATTACAACTGCGAAGAAATTAATAAATATTGCACTTGTTGATGCAAAGTATCCGTTTGTGTTTCTTGATGCCGCTGTACGATCATGTTAAGTGATGGCGAAGCAATTCTTAATAAACTATTACCTGGTCGTGTAAAATCAATATCAGGCAGCATTTTCCTTAAACCATATATTATGAAACTATATTTGTTAAGGGCTTTAAAACATAATCAAACTATGTTATTATACTATACAGGGTGTTATGGAAATGAGTGCAAATATTTTAACCAGTGATAGAGCTCACCAAGATGAACAACTTTTCTATTTATCGTTTTTCATTTAATCGCATATTTTTTCAATCATTTATCTCCCCAAAATTTGACGAGCCGCTTGGTCAGCAAATCTAAGTCAAAGGTGAATGACACAAGTATATTAAATCTGCAAAGTTCTTGCACAAAAAACTTGCTGTCAATAACTTACCTACCTCAATTGATAAAGTACGTTGGTGACCAGATGTGAACTAAAGGTTTTATCAGTACCTATGCAGTTTTTGTTGGTTGGCATATCACAGAAATGGTTTTTGCATTTTGCTCCATTAAATTAAAATATTATTCCATAGGCGGGTATGCATTTTTAGAATAAAATTGTTTTGAATTTTAACTCAGTTTTGAGGGCGTTTTCGAAAAAATGGTAAATGGAGAAGTTGTTCAGTTTAGCGAGTTCTATTCCGGGTTAAAATATTTGCACGCATTTCCATAACACCCTGTATAATTTATATTCTTATTTGGGTATTTCGCCACTCTGCAAATTAAAATTATTAAATAACGAACGTTTCGAGGGACAATCTGCCCTCGTTATCAACGATTAATAATTAAAAAGGTACAAGAAACTTAGCTTTTTCACCGAGATTGAAAACCACCAACCTCCAATGAATTGATTGACACTGACGTTTGTTGAATAAAGCTAAGTTTCTTGTTCCTTTTCAATTCTTAATCGTTGATAACGAGTGCAGATTGTCCCTCGAAATGTTCGTTATTTAATACGTTATTTAATAATTTTAATTTGCAGAGTGGCGAAATACCCAAATAAGAGTATGAATTATAACGGGTGTTCATTAGAATCTGTGGTCTAGTCGGCTTTGGAACTGATGAAGTCATGTCGTGCATTAAATCATATGGCTGATAACTGACACTGGTGACACTGTAAGTCTATGTCAAATTTGATGTTAGCAGGTTAGGTTTTGCGTCAGTTTTGACACAGGCTGACCCAAAACCGAACCTGCTAACATCGAATTTGACATAGACTTACAGTGTCACCAGTGTAGGTTATCAGCCATATGATTTAATGCACGACATGACTTCATCAGTTCCAAAGCCGACTAGACCACAAATTCTAATGAACACCCTTTAGATGCACGCCACAAAGAAGTTTCAGAGATTATTATACTATATAATTGTCGCTCTAATAGAGTAAACATTTAACTCAATATTAACTAACTGCTATAAATATGGATTTAGATTTCAAACAAAAGAAAAAATTTGATTGGGGTGTGTGATCTAATTTCTTAGTGTTTAATTGGTTTACAATATTATATTGTTGTTCATTTTGTTAACGCGACGGAATTCAAAATGGTACATATAAATATTCGGCTTTTAGGACTTTAAGAGTTTAGTTGCACTGAGAGATCGCGTTACTTATTATTAAAGGAAATACACCCCAGAGGAGATCATTTAATTTTATTAATGTACAAATTACTTATTTACGAATTTCATCTTATTTTGTAACTACAGTTAAAAAGAATATATGTATAGTAATTACAAGGTGTTTTTCCTGATTTTATAAATATATATTTGAGTTTTAGCGGCAGGGTTCGCTCCGATTTGAGCTAACCGAGGTAGAAATGTATAACGCCCTTAGTAAGAGGGTGAAAAGTTACAATATTAATAAAGCAGATCAGCTGCTATTTCAATTATTTCCCGAAATGCAAAACATCAGACTAAAACGTGGATTAAAGAACGGACTTGGCACAGTAATAAAATTTATCACCAGTAATTTAGACCAAAAAGACGGAAAACGATACGTAAAAATAATTTCTAAATTAACTCATAATTCCGAAACCCAAAAGAATGTGTTGATAGAACAAATATCACCTTATCTACAATATGTGACATTTTCGAGAATGAAAAACTATTAAATCATAATTTAAATAAAATCTTACTAGATAACGTAAAAATTAAACAAATACTGGCCGCAATTTCCACCTATTCAGTGATAAATCAATCAATTCAATCATTACAATTATGTATTAGTATTTGGCTAAAATTAGAAAACGCATTAACTTTCGACAAAGACAACAACTTCATCTTTCCCTCATTGACAATAATGAACTAATCCAATCCTTTAATCAAATAATTCAGTCCTTAAACAAACTTCAAAGTAATAATAATAAAGACTTAGCTCTTCCTTACCCTGGAGAATACGAAAACCTTCATTTGTATGAATCGATTATAACGAAGAAAATATACCAGAAATAAAAATTGTCACGTTCATTTTCGAAATCTCACTAATTAGAACATTTTCGGAATACCAATTAATTAAATTGATTCCTTTGCCTGCATACTGTACGAATAACGAATTTCGAATGATAATCTCTTCCTACAATACTTTACTATTTAACTTTGATTTTAGTGTACCTATCAATGTTAATCAATGTCAAAAAACTTCAGTAAATAATTACTTCTGTTCCCGATATAATCATTTTAGTATCCCAAACTCGAAATTGTGCGAAACACAATTATTGTCCTTCACCAAAATCAAACTTGTCGACTATATATTTTTAATTTAACTACAAATAAAATTTTTCAGATAGATTCAGCTACGTGGCTTATTAGTTCACCCATTAAAACTATTCTAGATATTCGATGTAATCAGATTATTGCGAAAAGAGAAATTACAGGATCAAATTTCATTTAACTCCTGACTGTTCAGTTTTAATAAATCACGACGAACTACTGTTCATCATGAAATCTACGTCCACAAAACAAACTATTTTACAATTGTCCAGTATACGCAAATTACGAATAGATTAATTTAAAATAATTAATATATCAAAAATTGATCTATCCCCTATCAATACACAAGAGTTAGTCAATAATCAAATAAAATTGACAAACGATAAGGATAAGTTGACAAACAAGGACTTCCATTTTGTAAATAGGTGAAGTTTTTCCTTCATTATAATTATGTTATTAATTACTATGTTCATACGCATTATATTATATTTTTATGGTAAACGTCACTCTTACAAATCGAAACTAATAAAACTATTGAGAAAATAGCACAGAATGAAGCGATCGTGTTAAACGACACTCAAAATTCTTTACTTCAATGTCAATATGTAACTTAAATACAGCTTCACCGTATTTAAGATTCTTAGGATGGAGAAGTTACATATCTAGAAATGCTTCCTAGCTTAAATTTAAGATTATATTTCGCTAGATCTACATGCTGTTCTTAGAACGTTCATAATAAAGCTCGTGGGAACGGAAGATAAGAGGCTTCCTTATGATTAAGATGCTTCTTGCAGTCAATTCTGCTTCGACACTCGGGTTAGCCTGTCCTGAATTAAGAGTGTGGAGCAGAACTCCTACGTCTGTAATTTGTTTAGTGTTTTAAGTATAAATAAATGCATTTTAAAAACACTAATCGTCCTTAAATAAACATAACTTGCATTCGCTTATCTGATGTCTCCAGCATTGACAAAGTCCCAAGTTTGCTCTGGTTCTGTAGCGACACGATAAAATCAATCCATTTGCAGCAACGAAGGACGATAAAGACAAAGAAATGCAGAAGGCAGAATCGAGCCTCCAAAAATAGCACAGCAACCGGCAACAAACAGAAAACTAACAGAAAGTTAATCAGCAGCAAAGGCAAGCAGCACAAATGCTAAGTTTATCGATGTGATTTTAATCGGAAACGTAATCCTGACGAATAACCAAAACCAAATCATTATAAAAGTAGCCAACATAAAGTGCCGAAATGGTCCTAACGTATGCGAGATTCTTTGGAAGTAAATACGCAACCGACTCGCATGCAATAGCAGTTATGTTGTGTGCGCGTGCGTTGCTGTGTGTATCACTCTTTTATCGTTACCGATTGGGTGTACTTTGTCCGTGTTAGATCCTGTCGTCACCGTATATTTTATAATGCAACGATAAGCCTATATCTTACAATACATCATATTGTGCAGACAGCCAAAGCTGGGTGTTTTATTTGACCACTTCAGTCTTATTATAAACAAGAAATAAAGAAGAATAACTTCACATTCTAAACCACTACGAATTAATGAATGGATAAGAATTATTCAAACGCAATTCACGCAAAATAAGAGTAGAAACCTTCAAAATTATCAAGTGAATAACAAAGAACATTGTTTCAAATGTTTGGGGTATAGAAAATTGAACCAGTAAAACAGCAACAGATAGAGAATGTATTCTGGAGCTCTGGGAAAGATATTGCGAGAGTCTCTTTAGGTGCAATGATATGGCGGGCATCACTAAAATAGAGTCACATTGGAACTCGAACATATAGAGATTCGAAGTAGAATACGCCATAAAAAGACTCATAGATAACAAATTCCAAGCGCTTATGGTTTCAGAACATACATCATTAAAACCACAAGAGAAAAAAGTGCGAAGATACTTCACTCGATTTGCCAAAATATTTCGAAAAGTCGGCAGTTGTTAAAGGACTGGATTATTAATGACAAACTAAAAGCATAAGTATTATATGGAAAATTTCTCCCGAGCTATCACCAACGTAGATGATTGAGAAAATTACTTTACAAGAGGCGTAGAGTACAGTAAATATGTATATAACATACCGGGTGGTTGGTCATACCTCTGAACATAGGCAATTTACATGGCTTATCACGGTTATGCATATTCCTGTTCGTTTATGGAAAAATGGTAGTGGTACTAAATTAAAGAGAATAATTTTTCGCGTCGTTTAGTATTAGAAACTTATTGGATAGGTAATGTTAATTGTGCAAAAGAACATTAATTTTAAAATTTAGATATTCCCAAATATAAATGAGCTAGCTGAATATATCCATAGTGTTAATAAACATTGGGTTACAGCAATTTCTCATTTATATGTATTGCTTTATAGAAAATGTTATGTGATTTAGGGATTTACATCAATTAGCTGTAGCTCTTTTAGTTTGGATCGTCTCAAACCAGTGTTGCTTCCAGCCAATCCACTCCATCCTGCTCAAGAGCTAGCTGGAAAAGGTTTGCTACACCCCAAGACAGTTCCTAAATCACAGCGCTTTAATTTATAGACATGGTTTTCGCCCATTCAGGTTACCGTATAGACTTATTTGGTGTGTTAGGTAACTAAAACAGATTATATTAAATTTATATAACACTCCAAGTTGATTGTAATTATCGAATACAGAAACATGACCTATTTTTAAAAATAGCTTGCCTTAATTAAACTTATCTTTCAGCTTTATAAACATGCAGTTTGGTTGATCCACATTATTATCAATGTGAGTTCCCAATCAACCCTAAGGTATAATTCTACGCGTTACGTCAGGATTCTAAAATCAACTAAACTATAACAAAATATAAGTTTCTTCCTATTTACATTATATGAGTTGCTTATTTGTTATGCTATAATAGATTAACCCGTTAAACAATAAAAATCAACTGATTTGATTCGTAGCACAAGAAATGATGTTGCTTGAGGTCAGTTTTGAGAAAGATAATGGCGAAAAAGCAGGGTCAGAGGGCAGCTTATAAAAGCAGATTTAAAAATCGATTTCCGTTAGTCCTTCCAATATGGCTAGGCAAAGAACACTTTTGCTGGGCTTCACTGCGCTCATACTTTTTGTTCTTCCGCCTAATCTGGCTGATAAACATGGTGAGCATAGTTCTTTTTTATTACTCCCTTAAAAAATACATTTTGACGTATACGGGGTGTGACAAAAATGTGGGCCGCTACTTCAGGAGCGTATTCTACTCATCAAAATGATCGTTTTCCTGTTACAAAAACCTGACAGCAAGTAATGTCAACACCCTGAATAATTAAATTTTTGTTTGTTTATTTCATGGAAAGCCATCAGATACATTTCAACTTTCTTTGAATGGTAACTGATATTACCTCCATGTCATATCTCCATGAATAATTAATTATTTTATTTAATTATGGCTGAAAATAAAATAATAATTCTTCATAAATTATCTGAAGTTTCAACACAAAAATGACTGTAACAGGAAAACGACTCATTTTTGGACATATGTTTATATCAACTTTTTTCATCATTTCGATGAACAGAATATGCTCCTGAAGTAGCAGCCCACTTTTTTTAAACCCTGTATATTTCTTAATTTAGAAATTAGCCAACATTTAAAAATATAAAAGTACCTGTTTGGAAGATTGTATCCAGAATTCCAGCTTTTTTATTAAATTTTTTTATCGAAATTGAAATGATAGAAATAAGTATAAAGGCTACCAGTGTCTAAAAGAAGAAGAAATATATCATCAGCCAAATAACAATAAAGTTAAATATTCCGAAGTGTATTTCTACCAAACTGCATGCATTTAAGAATGGTGTTTACATAAATGTGGCATACAAGATAACAACACGTCGTACAAAGCAATCATTAAAAATGTTTATGATTAAGGTCAGTAAATCAAGTTATTGCAACTTATTAGGTTTCAGGTTTTTTATATGTATCAATATATGATAACACACAAGATAAGGTAAGTAATTAAATGTGGACAACTTGTTGCATCAAAGTCTTGCAATATTTCTCTTGCTTTCCCCCTGTTTAGAACATTCAGCAATAAAATTACAAGACTTCCTTAATATGTTCGAAAATACGTTTGCTCAACGTGGAGGAATATTATATTGTGTATTAAGAGCGCAAAGTTAGTCATAGCCGATTGAGAGAGAATCTTTCAAAATCGGCAATGACACTTTGCGCTCAAAATACACACAAGATTTTTTCTACATCTACAATGAGCAAAAATTATGTGATCTAATAATTGAAAACGAGAATCTTAAGTACATTTTTATTGTTGCTGAAATTTGTCGTTAATTAACAATTTGACATTTAAATTTTCTTGCAAAATCAGGCACCAGCATTAATAATAATTGTAAAAATTGTTTGTTAACGTTTATTTTCGTTAATAATAAAAATTGGAAATCGTTATTTTCCTACGACTGCTTCTAAAATCAAGCTTTCCGCCTCGTTGACGTACGTCAAAAATTGATTGTTTTCATTCAGTTCATCGCGGCAACCCTCATAAGTAAGTATATAATTGTGAATGGTAATACATAGCAACGTACATAGATTTTATACAAGCATTCATGATTATATACCTAAGTCAGCTAGTGGTCGGCTTGGGCGGCTATTTGGAAACGTCAAAGTCGACAGTTGTCACTGTGAATTCGATTCAAACCTCTTTTTAGCGATTTAAAGGTACTTGTGCTTTATTTTGTGTATTGACGGTGTTTAAGTGTCAAGAAAAATAACAAATGGGTAATAAAATATCCGATTCCGATGTCGGAAATTTTAGAAGAGGCAACAAACGCTAGTTTAAACCTACTTCAAAAAATTTTACAGTCGTAGGAAAAATTTCGTATGTAACACGAGCGAAAAATGTATTAGGCGTTCGTTCGAGTTTTTTCGGACTCACGCCTAATACTAGATTTTTTCTACAACCAAACATTTCACATTTTTATCAATTGCTTTATTTATTTTGGTACAGAACTGGTTGGTTGATTGAAATTAGTTTTTTTAAGTTGGCTCTACCGATCGTGATCGATGAACTGTCAAAATTATGTAAAATTTTGTAAATAGGCAACCCAAAATAAATTTCACTTTTTATACACTAGGGTTTGTAAAGAACTTTCTATGCTCTATTACTGTTACTAATAATAATTAATTAATTATGTTAATTTTTCACGATTAGTATTGTTTTGTACATATAATTACCAAATTCTATTAAATAAATGACATCTTTCTGGTTTTTCACATTATTAACTTCTAGAATAAGGTTATGTAAAATAGGTAACCCAAAATGCATTTCACTTTTTATGCATTAATGTTTGTAAAGAACTTTTTATGCACTGCTTTTTGAAAATTCACACTTTACAAACTATCTAACGTGTTTAAAGTATCTATTTTAGACACGGTTGTAGAAAAACGCATTTGAATGTATAAAGGAAGTCGAGTGATATTCGCTTAGATTATATCATTTCCATAAGCACTTTTACCAAAATTATTTTAAATTCAATTGAGTTATCACCTTAAAAAAACTTTGTACCCGTAAACAGGATTTGTAATCTTTACCCCGATTAAATAACATCTGTGCATTACATAAATTGGCTGAGACCTTATCAATGGCAATTATTATTGGCATAACTATTTTAATTAGCTTTGGAGCATTGCTATCTCCTAAGAGGAAACGAAAGTAAAAACATATTTGCTAGAATCATTTCTTGGATATCATAATTTCAAGTGAGATAAGCTGGGAAAGATACGCTTTTTTCTATAATAAATTTCTGGTAATGTGATAATAATTGACAAATATGAAATGCTTACAATTAAGCGCGAATTATAGTTGCACCACTATAAATTGCTACTGATAGCCGTATTATTTTTTTAGTAAATTTTCATTTCAAAGTGTTATTTTCATCTTATGAATGGTTTTAAGAGATGTGTTTGTTTTTGGCACTGAGTCGATAGAATTGAAAGTAATAGTGGGCGTGTAAATGAGACAGCCCAATCATTAATTAGTTCAAACTAAAAAAAGTAATGTTCGTCATTCTCAGATCTCTATCAAATTTCAAAATTTGTCTAGTGCGTCTTTTAGATCTAGTATTTTCAGTTCTTTAATCCTTTTATTAAAAAGCTGGTTCAAAATTTAAGCAAATTGTACTCATTTTAGTTTTCTATTTAATGTGTTCAAAAATCTGTTTCTATTCAATTTAGTTTAACAACATTTATTTGTGAGATTCCACTTCTGGTATTCGATTAAAATATATTTTTGTGTGTGAAACTTTTAAGATTTATTCTATTCCGGAATCTCTAAACATACTTTTCTAACATTCTAAAATTTGGTGTAGTTCTACCCAGTTTGGTACTACTTTGCCAACGTTTATAATATGGGTTGGTTATTTGGTCATCTAAAAGAATTTTTTAGCCATCTGTCAAAAAAAAAGACTAAAAATCAATCAAAGTGGCGCTTTTTTATACAAATAATACAGTGAGCGGCAAAAAGCAGTAATCAGTTGCCATTTGTTATAACAATTTATTTCCTTAAATTACACAGTTAATGAAAAGTATTTCTTCAATACTAAGAACAGGAGAGTTACTTATGAAAAATGGTGTCGGTCAAATGACTCCCTCGTGTTGAATATACTATTCTAAACGGCGGACGAAATCTCTCATCACAGCAGCATATTCTGAGATATAGCTTCAATTTCTTCTCGAATAAATCTTCTAAGCTCCTCCAAATTTCTTAGCTTTTTGTAAATGCTTTGCTCCTCAAGCAGCCCCAAAGAAAAAACTCAGGAGCGGTGACGTCCGGAGACATCGAACCAAGGAAGGTCGCCAAAGCGAAAAATCAGTTGATTTGGAAATGATTGGTGCAGGAAATTCGTACTAATTCTTGCGGTAACTGGTAGTACTGTACTGTTGAAATCAATACTCATTTACTATCTCCTTCTCTATTTGCGACAAAAAATTTGAAGCATTTCTGTATACCCTTGAGATGTAACCGTCACCGTTTCACAATTTTCTTCTAAAAAAATTGGACTCAACAATCTTTGACGATAAAACAGCCAGCAAATTGTCACTTTCGGTAAATGTCAAACATTGAAACAAAACTCTAAATCCTCCTATTTATGAAGAAATTGTCATTGATTCTATAAGTGGAGTGTATGAGTTTTTATTACTTATTGAAACTGACAATGCTTTTTGACGTTCACTGTATAAAATCCTATTAGTAAGAACAGGCTAGGCCGAATAGCAAAACAAAATTTGTTTTTCTTAAATACATAACAAAATAATAGATAAGTAGGTATTACAAAACAATTAAGTATTTGGTAAAAACGATATCAATATTGTTTCTAAAGGGCAACAGAGTTTAGGATTTTAGGAGGTGAGCTATATTTCATTCTTCAAAATATGTAAAATATTTTCAATAGCAGGATAAGCAAATACATTTTTTGTCTGCGTTCTCAAGAATTTTACGTCAAAAAAATTGTCCTCGCTTATATCTAAAATTACCCAGAAAATTCCAAGTTTTAATAATTTTGTCATCGTCATTTTTTTCATTATTTTGATTTTCAGTTTCTTCCACCCTATTCCCTGTAAATTTGCTGTTAAACTCTGTAGGAGTTGGTTGCCCTTAATTATTTATAAAATACTTGCTCCTAGTGTTGTTCTTCCCTTAAGACTTTTTTGTGGCATTTTTTCACGTCTTCAGTTTTATTTGAATTAACCTTTTCCATAAGACAGATAGCTGTAGCAATGTTGATTTACTAAGTGCTTAATCTCTGATTTTTTGCTCGTATTCTATAGAAATATCACGCAAGTTCGTTGAAATAGGTGGTAAAAATACGAATTGTACATTATTTTTTTGACAAAGCTGTCAAACCTGTATATTTAACTGGCTTTGGGAACTTTCTAAAAACTTTGCCATGAAATTATAATACTCGAGAACCAATCTCTAAAACATTAGCTATCAAACTTTGTTCGAAACAAATGCTTATTCGTGTACTTCGGTTGTTACCTAAATTCTCTCATCCCAGTTTACAATTATGTCGGGTGGAACAAATTCCAAATGTTTTCTTCACTGGCAGTAACTATTAGTTAATCCTTTGCAGAAAATTTAAACTCCAGTCTTTACCGTGCATACTTGCTTGAAATTATTTTATTATAATCATCTCTTCTCGACCCAAGAACTGCTTTACTACCATTTGTATAAAGTTCTTTCGGCAGCTACCGAAAGAAAAGTTGTGGCTCCAACAGTTCCTGTATGCTCCCCTTTTCTTTTGCTTATTAGAATTCGTCTAGGTATATTTTGCCTGCTCTTTTATATAATTTTTGTAGATTTTTTAAGGGAAATTTCAAAAATTATAGCTATGATATGAAAGTACTCGCCAAATAGCAAAATACTCTACACTGGTAAAGGAATTCTTACTAGAATCGATATTTATTCTGCTGCCAAATAATATTCTACAGATTTATGGGTTTTCTTGTCGGGGTCTACATACATAATCTTATGCTTGAGCCATTCGGGGCTTGGTGAATCAAAAATTTAGCAAAAGCACTAACTGTTGCGTCTATAACGCCTACCTTGCTCTAATGAAAATACTTTACGCATTTTTAAAATTAAATTGTAAGTTAAAAACATTACAGACGAAAATGTTGGAACGCCTTTACTACAGCAAGCAAAAGTGTTCTAAATTATAGAAATTACTACATTAATTCGTAAAAAAAAACATTGGCAGTCGATCATTCCAAGCAGCGGAATCCGATTGCAGTCAACCGCTCGCCTAAAAGGGCACACTTATCGTGCTTGCTTTTCGTTGTGTTATCAAGGGCGCGATGACACGACTGCTGATTGCGGACGAAGTGCCGATAAAAAGGTGACGCAGAAACGCAGGCACAACACATGTTTACATATAGGGATGACTTTCAGAACTAATAAAACATCGATTAATTCAAAATAGTATGAATCGAGTGGAAATGAAAGTAAATTCAATTTATGGACTTCAGTTTTCTGCTCCTCCCGATGGTATCTCCACCTTCTCGTGGTGGTGAGGTTTGCGTGATACGATGATCCTGAGAGCTGTACCAGCAGAGCGGAATTTAGCTACTGGCAGGGTCTCCCTTGGTGGACAGGTCTTGGGTGAGTAACCAGACGAAGAGAGGTGTCCTGGCTCTCCATGGTTAGGGGTTGTGCAGTGGACCAGCTCCCCGCTCACGTAAAACTGGCAATGTTTGCAAGTCTACTAAAAAACCAGTTATAAGCCTCGAAATTTAGATGGATTAAAGGTCTCCGCCAGGAATGTTATCTCTCTTCAACGCTATTTTAAATCTATCTCGACGAAACCTTACAAGCGTGACAAAACAAATGTAAAAATATAAGACTAAGAGTAGGAGAAGACATACTCTACTCTCTAGACTTTGTGGATGATCAAGTGGTGATAGCTGAAGATAGGAATGATCTGAGCTACATGATGCGAAAATTGCAAGAATCGTATGAACTAGCAGGTTTGAAAACGAATCAAGCGAAATCCGAATACTTTATTACAGGAAAAGACGAAATTGAGAACCTCTCATTAGAGAGCAAATATATAAGGAGAGTTGAAAAGTGTAATTATTTAGGTGTTACATTCAATTAAAAGAGGAACAGCTAAGGAGAAACAAGAAAAAGAGTGAACCAAGGCAGTAGTATTATAAGATCTATAAATTCAATACTGTGCGACAGAAGCTTCAGAAAAAATACAAAGAAAAAAATATGCGAGCATAGTACAAAGTGTTATTATATTTGGAGCAGCAGAGTGGGATGTAAATAGTAGCAACAAAAATAAGTTATTGGCGACAGAAATTGATTTCCTTAGAAGAAGCTGCAGGAAAACTAGACTAGATAGGGTACGAAACGAAAGAATTATAGAGATAATGAGATAAAGATGTTATGGACGAGATGTAGAAACGACAATTAACATGGTTGTGGCATGCAAACAGGATGGGCGAAAAAAGGTGCCCCAGGAAAATACTATAGTGGGTTCCACCTCAAAAAAGAAAAAGAGACCGCCGAGGCGAAACTGGCGAGAAGACGTAAATGAAGCCATGCGAGTAAAACATTTCGAAGAAAACATCTGCTATGACAGACGTACCGTTACGGCCAACTCAAAGTGCACGGCAGATTTGTAGCGTGTAATACGATATTCTAATCATAGACGTCGAGTTTTGACGTTTACGTTTGTCATCAACTGTCATAGAACTGAAAACTCGAAAAATTCCCAGACATTTGTCAGAAGCAGAGAAAATGCGAGCTATTACAAAACTGGAAGGGAACTGGTCGCTGAGTCGAGTCGCAGCAGATTTGCATGTCAGCAAGAGCTGCATTTTCAAAATTAAAAATCGTTGGCAGTAGAGACTTCTGCAAGAAAAGTTTTTTTAACCTCAGAGAACAAAGAACGAAGAATACAGTTTGCAACCGACTATTTGAATGAAATCGACGATTTTTGGAACAGGACTGTTTTCTCAGATGAAAAGGTATTTCAATCATTTACCAATTGACGATTAAGGGTGTATGGACCACAAAATTCAAGATTTGAGGAACAATATTATGTTCAACCCTTAAGTAGTGGACGATTCTCTGTAAACGTATGGAGATGGATCAATGCTCACGGATCTGGGGCATGCTATAGAATTAATGGTCGACTGAATGCTGAAAATTATCGCAATATTTTGCAAAATGTGATGCTGCCATCTGTACGAGAGGCCATTCCTAATCAATTTACTTTTCAACAGGCAAGATATTACTTAATTAATTAATTTTGTTTATGTTAACGTAATTGATAACATTATTTTCACAGGATAACTGTCCTGTGCATGCAGCAGGGATTGTTCATTCATGGTTTGATGAGAATAATATCAATTTATTACCATGGCCTGCAAAAAGTCCGGACTTGAACCCTATCGAAAATGTTTGGGGGTATTTAACTACAAAAATTTATACCAGGGATTTTGCACCAAACAACGCAGATGAATTATGGGAAAAAATAATAAATGCTTGGAAGGAACTGCGAGGATACAATATGGAAACATTGGTCAACCCTATGCGAAACAAACTGCAAAGCGTAGTAGCAATTTAAGCAATTGAATACTGATACATATTTATTAAATACATATTAATACATGTATAGTTTGTTTACTTGTGAAACTTTGCTAAAATACAAACATTAAAAAAGTAATACCTATTCTTACAATCACAAGCAACGCCACTGGAGAAACCCTCATTTAATAAGCCGAAAAATCGCAAAAATAACCATAGTAACAAAAAACCGTGCACTTTGAGGTGTCCGTAACTGTACATGGAAACTGAGGGCGGATAAACGGCGTTAGCTGTAGCTTTCCGCATATACAGTTTGTCCCCGGATAACTGAAACGACTCTTGTAAAAGGTAAAAAATTCTCGATTTAAATTTTCATTTTTTGGGGTTCAGCCCTGCTTGATTAAAGGAGAATTTCTAACATAATTTCAGTTTTAAAAAATCAAGTATGCCTTAGAAACTTTCAAAAAACCTAGTTTTCTGTAAAGTGCCTTTTATGTGAGAAATACGACAACAAGTTATTAAGAAAAGTTGTTTAGATCGGCCAACTTTGATTTCTCATATTTTTTATGTTTATGTCCCAAATCAAAGCATTTTACTTTTAACAAAGATTGTAATGCAGCATACCGTATAAATGATACATTGTTACCGTTACGGAGACTATAAAAAGAGTAAACAAAGGCAACCGGTCTCTCAGCGGAAGCTGGTCGTGGGTAAAAGAAAAGACTCAAAAGCTTCAGCTGTAAAATAAAAATATGGGCGCCAAGTAGCGAGTAACCCAGCACTTTGCTAATCAAAAGGTACACTACAGAAGGCGCTACTAACCAAACATGAAAATAAAAGGGTAACGGCAAAGGCACAAATCAGATACGCAGGCAGAGATGTCAAGGCAGTATAATTGCAGCAAGCAAAGGAATACAAACACAAATAAAATGCACACAAAAATATTCTACTGCAAACCAAATCAGCATATCACAAAGTTATATCACAGTAAATCAGCATAATATCCCAATAGAGAGAGTACATCACCATAATTAAGCGTCTTATTAAGCCTCACCAAAATATCGGTACCTAATTTAAATAATCATAAAACGTAGTTGACATAAAGGCGTAATTTAGTTAAATAAGTTAATTGAAAATTAATGAATTAATTGTAAGAAAATATGTATAAGAGAATTACAAGTTGACTTTTTGACGTGGTCAAATGCACTACCAAAAACAGGCGGTCGATAGCTTCATGGGTATGATAGATTTATTACAGTTTAAAATTTGGATTGATTAGTTGAATTCGACCAATTACCCACTATGCAAGGTTTGCCTTAATTTACAATAACGCCCACACGAAATTCAAGATCTTGCTTCCTATCATAGCGCTTTAAGAACCGATAACTGGCTAAGGTAACTTTCCAATCTGCACATATAACTTAAAACAACTGAGTCAGCAAAAATGAGGAGGTATAAACCAAAATTAGCGGAATATAAATTTAACAAACTACAGCTACTCCAAGCCAATCGGAACAAATTGACAGACATTTCTTCGGTTTTCTCATCAATAATAAAATTCAGCCCTTCCACAAGTGGTATAACCAAATAACATTTTTATACAATATACTACAAGTCGTAATATCAATTGTCAATCGGTTAAAATTGTAGCCAATTTTGTTCGTCCCATGTGCCATGGTTTGGGGTCTCCAGAATTATATTGCTGTAATTGTTATAGAATAATTTGTCTAAACTATACACATTAAAATGGAAACCATTTGGTAGCTTTTCTCATTAATTTATATTTTTTACAGACGCATGCAGACCTAGCTGTCATGGATGTGAGTAGCAACTTCTCTTTCCTTTATCGTATCATTATAAAAGTACATGTTAGACTCAGGCGCCGAATTTGCTCAATTACCGAAACAAATTTAGAAAATTCTGCAATTGAGCAAAGTAATTCGGCAGTAGGGCGAATTTAGATTTTACATAGTTCCCGAACTGAGCCAGATTGAGCCAAGTTGGCGCCCGAGTCTATCATATACAGTGTGGTCCATTAAGTGTGCAACAAATGGGAATTTTTTTTATTAGTTGTACAATCGAAATTTAAATATTGCCAAAAGTTAGTGCATGTTTGATAACCATATCAGATGCCATTAGATTGGCTTCAAGTCAAACAATATACAGGGCAGGACAAAAAATATAAAATTCGTTCAAGAACAAAGTTACCTTATTTCAAAAAATATAGCAAAATTTTATTGAGAAAAGTTGTTTAGAATTAAAAGTTATGCTCAAATACAAAGTCACGGCCTCCTATTCGAATTTTGATTCTTTTTTGGAAAATTTTGTATTACCTCCGTATGATACATATTTTTATTATTTTGATTTTATATGTATTTAAAGTAGCCACAACCACATCCCTTTTAAATAACTTTTAGCAACTTGAAGCGTATTTGTAAAATTTACTTGGATTTATATTTTTTTAGGTAAGCGTCCACTTCATGTTTGTTGCAACGATATTTAACAGAACTTTAGAATTTCGCAAATATTCTTTTTAACAAGGCAAATGCTTTACTAATAATAATTTACATATGAAAAACTCTTAATAAAATCAGAATAATAAAAATATGTATCATACGGGGATAATACAATATTTTATAAAAAAAGAATCAAAATTCGAATAGGAGGCCGTGACTTTGTATTTGAGTATAACTTTTTATTCTAAACAACTTTTCTCAATAAAATTTTGCTATATTTTTTGAAATAAGGTAACTTTATTCTTGAACGAATTTCATATTTTTTATCCTGCCCTGTATATTGTTTGACTTGAAGCCAATCTAATGGCATCTGATATGGTTATCAAACATGCACTAACTTTTGGCGGTATTTAAATTTGTGTTTTACAACTAATAAAAAAATTTCCCATTTGTTGCACACTTAATGGACCACACTGTATATTATCGCTTCTTTTAACGATGCATACAACCATCTCTTCATATAGCACCTCGTTCACAAATTGCTGCCTATTCTGAGGGAACCACATATAAATACAACTTCCACAGCGCCATAGAGATATCCTTGGCAAACGCAAAAGGACAAAAGAGTAAAACTGAAGTTAAGGCTACCGTGCTCTTAACGCCACAGCCCCAGTGCAACCACCTGCTGCGACTTCAAAACGTAGAAATTATAGGAGCAAACTCACAGGTACCCTTGCGTCAGCACCTAGTACAAAATCAAACAAAGCGTTCTATTTGCAGAGATACAACCGCGTCGCTGGCATAGATAAGCCCATTCAGTTCCATTTCCAAGATGGCGTTATTGGCGACCACATTTGCGCCGAAACGGACGACACTCACAATTCTCTTAACATTAAGAGAGCTGTCGCTTCCTTATTCCAGGTATGGTAGCTAATTCGTTTTCAATGCACGTATTACATGGTTTAAACCGTAGGTCGATACGAACCATGAACACGAAACTGACGTCTTTGGCGTTTGCCCCACTCTCGGCAAGGTTGACAAAAAAGCCAACGGGGACATCCACATAACGAAAATTAGGGACCTCAATGAATGCGCATACCGAGAGAGCATCAGAGAGGACTTCATGGTCAGCTCGTTTAACCCCGACAGCAACTTCAAGTCAACTCCAATCCTCGATGGCGATTACATGTCTGTACAGATGATCAAGAATGGAATTCTCCAGCGAGGCGCCGTTTTTGAAAACTACACCTATTTGGCCTTCGGCGACGACGATACCGATGAGGATGAGAAAGATCTTGGCGCCCTCATTAGAGTCGGGACAACTCTAGAATATGCGGGACCGACTAGAGAGTATGCATCGCAGAACAGAGCCACGGAATCTAAATCGATAATCTTCGACAACCCTCATCCCATTACATCCGATGCTTCCAACATGGATTCAATTATGGCCGCCCTTAAGGAACTAACGCAAGATAGCGACGTGACCGTAAGCGAAACTTCGGCTAGACGTTTCTTAAACCTGGTGAAAGTTCTGCGCGACTCCAACAAAGACGACATATTGACCGTTTACAGACAAGTCAAAGCAGGCGCAGGTTTTAGAAACAAAGACAAGGTTAGGAAAGCTTTCTTGGACGCGCTTTTCCGATGCGGCACTGGTAATGCCATTGTGGTGGGCGTTGAGCTCTTGAAAAACAGAGAATTAACTTCCGACGAGGAACAGTTGGTTTATTTAGGCTTCGCGTTTGTTAAACACGCTACACTTTCAGCACTCGAGGCTGCTTCGGTAAGTTTTAAACCATCAAGTGTTTCTATGTATACATGAATGTGTTTTAGTCTCTCCTGGATACACACAACCTTCCGCGCGAGGCTTACTTAGGCATTGGAAACCTTGCAGGCCGCTACTGTCGCGATCACTCTTGCAGAGCAGAAGCCGTTGAAAGGTTAACGCAGAGGTTAGCCGGAAAGCTTGGCCACGGTAGAGTCTACAGCCGTGACGAAGAAAATGAAATAATTTTCGTATTGAAGGCATTAGCAAACGTGCAACATCTAAGTGAGGCCGTGATATCCAAAGTCAATTCCATTGTAAACGATAATGTTTCGCCCACTCGTCTACGCGTAGCTGCTTTAGAAACGTACCTTACAGACGCTTGCCATGATAGCATCAGAACAAGCGCACTTAATATTCTCAAGAATTTCCAAGAAGATACAGAATTGCGCATTAAAGCTTATCTGGTGCTCGCGAAGTGTCCCAATGCCCAAACTGCTAGCTCGCTAAGAACTTTGCTAAATAACGAACCAAGCTACCAAGTCGGAGGTTTCATCGTGTCCCACTTGCGTAACCTCCAAGCTTCGGCCAATCCAGATAGAGCAACTGCAAAGGAATACTTAAGGGGCATCGGCACTAACAAAAAGTTCCCGATCGATCCCCGCAAGTACTCTTTCAACGGTGAATTTTCGTATGACATTGGTCACTTGGGGGTCTCAAGCTCGGTAGAGAGCAACGTCATCTACTCCCAGAATTCTTTTTTGCCAAGATCGACAAGCTTGAACTTGACCGCTGAGCTTTTCGGGCACACGGTTAACTTTCTGGAAGTTGGTTTGAGGCAGCAGAATTTAGACAGACTAATGGAACACTATTTTGGACCTTTGGGCGCATTTAATAAGCTGACCCCGGATGAAGTTGAGAAAACTGGAGAAGAAGCTCTTCATGAGATCCTCAACCATGTTGGCAAACGAGTTGAGCAACTAAGAGGTGAGAGTAGTGTTACATAACCAGAAAGTTAAAAAATACATAACATAACTGTGCTTTTTAATAATAATGAATCAAACATGTTCGTTCAACCTGTTATGGTATAAAAGGCGTTTAAAGCAGGGAAAAGGCGTTGGGAGGTCAGCGATAAATAACCTCCGGTTGGCTAATAATTAGCTCAACGTTAGGGTTGGGTTCGCCTGATATCGATGTTGTGGTTTTACTAAATGCCTATCTCAATTCGCAGGTTTACCTTTAGTTTAGGCGCCACTGTAGGTAATCAAGCCAGCTGTAAGAAATTCACAGCATCTGCAGCTGCTGACGACAGGCTATGGCTGACAAAATACTTACTAAAGTTGCTCAATATATACTTTTAACAAAGGCTAACCCCTTGAAGTCTAATTTTTTGATTTTAACACGTTAACTCTGGATTGAAACCGCATTAAATGGATCGTAAACATGAAATCCATCTAACTGGTTTTGTACTAAAAGCTCGAGAATTTCTTTAATATCCGACGCTTTCAGCCGAAAATTAAATTAGCAACACATAACTAGTAAACGGCAACTTTTCGAAATTGCCAAAATTTAGCAGTCCAATGTACCTAAAAGAGTTCCCCCGGACCACAACTATTCACACGTCTGTACTCAATCAAGGCTTTGCCATGAATCATTTTGTTCGGAGTGTAGTGACACAATATTTTAGAGTCTAATATGAATGCCCTTTCTTCAGAAGGCAATATTCTAGAACAATTTTCCTTTGTTCGGCATTAATACTCCCCGAACGAACGACGTGACGGGCTCTACCTCATGAATTTTTAAATGCATTTAAAAAACATTAACTTTTAATGATTCCACAGGTAAACGCGACGTTTCCAAATCGGAGATCGACGCATTGGCGAGACAAGTGGAGATAAGGACCAACGAGTTAAACAACGAGCTCGACCTAGACCTCAGCGTTAAGCTCTTTGGATCAGAACTTTTTTTCCTAAGCATCAATGACGACACGGAAAATTTGTCGCCGGAAGATATCATTGACAGGCTCTTTGACAACTACGAACAAGAACTCGCTCGCCTACGAAATTTTGATCGAAACATCGAAACCAACTCGCTCTTCATAGACTCCCAATTTAGCTACCCAACGTCCCTTGGTTTGCCTTTGCGCGTGAGTGTCGAAGGGACGTCGTCTGTCCAGGTTAAAGCGAAGGGCAGCATGGACACTTCGTCGCTCATGGACAACTACCCTAAAGGCAGATTCAAACTTTCACTTATACCCAGTGCTAATATCGAGGTTGCCACCAGTATAACCCTTGACGCCCAAGTTGTTGAAGGCGGACTTAAACTGATTTCGAACATGCACACGGCCACAGGCGGAGATTTGGAAATGGACGTAAGAGCCTATGGTGGAGGTAAACAAATTTAGACTATAGCGCTTTGCTTAGATACTCATTGCTATTCTTTTAGGTACGCAGCTTAAATTTTCTATGCCCCTTCAAAAACAGAAGGTAATTTCCGCCACTCACGAGGCCGTCTTCAACAGTCGGGAACTGGGGAAAACGGAAAAAATTCAACCGCTCAAATTTGGCCAGAGCAAAGATTTGAACCTTTGCATAAACGACCTGTCTCCTTATATCGGGCTAAACTACTGCTTGGATCTGAACGCTCCAACTGCACCAGGGAATGGATATTTGGCAGGAAACTACAAATTCGCTTTTGAAATCGACAACGAAGACTTCTCCGAGTTCAATTACAAAGAAGAGTATATTACTGAACGTAGGTTCAACTTGTAACAACATTGGCAATGAGATGTTTTCAGTTTTAACTACCCTTTTCACTGTCGCTGGCCTTTCGGCTCGTGAATTAAACACACGAAACAGTGGAAAATGTGCCTTAAAACATCTTATAATATAAAACTGCCTAATAAGGCATTTTTTACCCATTTTCAATTTTATATTGTCTTTTAGGCAATAGAATAGGTGTCGAGGTAACTGCTGAAATACTTGGAAAGAGACAAAATCAAAAAATGGGCCTCAAGCTCGCGGCTGTGTATGCTGAGGAATCCTACGTAAAGGTCAGTTTCGTGTCACCCATGAAAACAGCTTCCATTGAAGGGAGGGCAACGTACAATGACAGAGAGAGAACTTTATCTTACGAAGTGCAGCTAGACAACCAGCGGTCTACTGGTAAGGTTGGCTTCAGCATCTCGGGGCCATCAGACAGAAGAAGATTTACATCAATTCTGGAATACACTCCGCTAGGGTCTTATGGTCCTCAGCGGTTACCCATAAACATGCAAGGGGCTTTTATTATGGAGTATAGAGGACATGACTTGAAAGTGATTTTTGAAAACCTGCAGTTCACCATCGAAGAGGCCTCTACGAGGCCACAGGTTTACAGTATCAATGGCAATATCGGCCAGCAGCTGCATAGTTACTTTTCTGACGTCAACCTCTCGGACGGACATGGTACTTACACAGTTAAAGGTAATTCATCCAAATTTAAATGCGCACTGTATACTACGTTTAATCCCCTGCAGGAACCCTTCACCTACAAAAGAACATCATGAAATTGGATGGTCATCTTCAAAACACCAACAGCCCAGACAGCAACGTGCACATAATATACGAGTTTAAGCGCCATCCAACTGAAATCGACAGCGTACTGCAGTTGGTTCACGGTCGCGATCCCAACTCACTACAGAACAAACTGACCATAAGCGATATCCTCATCTACAAACGCATTAACAATTATGATTACACTATTACATCCAAAAATAAAATCTCTTACCCCTTAATGCAACTCGATGCGATGGTGGAGTTCACGGAGACGCCTAACTCCATGCTCTACGATTTCGAAATTAAGTACGACAAGTACGTGGTAGGCTCGGAGCTCGATTTTAAGTACTCGCAACGGGTTGAAGGCGACTACGATCTGGACTTTCAGCTATATGACGTTGACGATGAAATAGAATTAAAGGCGAAGAGGGAGATTCACGGGGAATCCAATAAGATCGACAACGTTTTGGTGATCAATGGCAGGAAATATGAACTTGGTGGAACCGTCACTATTTTGGACCCGAATAGCGACCGTTCCACTAGAGTTTTCGGATCAGTCGATTTATCCTACAAGGCTCCTATGGAAGAACCTTTGAGGTATGGCAATTGCTGCACGGTTAAATCGTTTCTAAAGGGATGATAATTTCAGGATTCAGGGAGAATTTGTTAGTAAGCCAGAACAAGACAGGTGTAATTTGAAGATTAGTAGCCCACGAGAAGAATATGTAGACTTTATGGTGACGCTTGCTCCCGAAGGTTCTAATTCCAAGCTGAAGGTAAACGTAGCAAATTGATCGCTTAGTATTATTCAGCATTTGCTCCTGATTTTTTCTGGTCCAGCAATAACATGCTGCTATCTATTGATGTTTGTAATTTTAGGTAAATTTTCGGGACGTTATTTTAATTGACGGCCACGCTTCCGATTATCAGGGCAGTGGAAACGGTGAAATTACCATAATTTTAGTACAACAGCGACAGTCCATAAAGGCGGACACCACTTATACAATCCGAGGGCCTACCTACAATGTCCGTTTAACGGTATATCCCGATTTTAAAAACAATCGCGACTACATGACTTTCACCACCAATACGCAGATCTTGCAGCATTCTTTCGATTCTAAGTATGCCCTCTCACTTTAACTCATGATTGAATAATTCTGATTTTGTCTTTTTAGAAATACAATCGACATTAACGGCCAAAAAACGCAATTAAATACGGTTTACTCGAATGAAGACCACAATACCAATGGTAATTTAAGGGCTGAAGCCGAGATTACACTGCCTAATGGAGGTTACGAAGCAGTAAAATATAATTACAATTATAATAAGCGCAATGACGACCTAAACAGTGAACAAACTCTCGACCTTGAAACCCGAGGGATATTTGATTTTTGGCCTAATGCTAAACTAAGCCTAAAGGAAATTCTTAAAGACGTTGATGAGGATGCAAATGAATACGAATACATCTACACCGCGGTAGCTGATGATGGTAGAAAAGTTAATGTCGAAGTATCAAACAAACGTGAGGATAATGTCGACGAAGTCATCGAAGTAGCTACGGTAAGGTTTCAGCTGGTTGTGACTTCAAAAAACTACACCCAGTTAAATTTTTTAGATCAAGGTATACAGATATCGAGAAACTGACGGCCTTGTACTCAAGGGAAATTCAAAAGTAAAGGAAGATGCAGAATCGTACACCATATCGGCTAGTTTTGACGAAAGAAGATACACATTCGGATTGCACGGTAAGGAAACCGGGTATAGTATGACATAGCGCCTTACGAGCGGCTGATGTGTAGAACCAGGCACTACTCTTAAATTTGCCAATATCAACGATAAAGCGTTATATCATACTGCTATAAGGAAACATATATTAAAACGAAATTGCATTTATGCATAATATTGTAGGAGAGTATGATCTTGGAGAAGATACGGAACCCACCACGACAAAATTCCTTGTCACACTAGAATCACCTAAAGAAGAAGTGAAAAATTTAAAAATAAACCTTGATACATCCTTTGGACTGTCCGGCATGCCTGATAAATATCTCGACCTGAAAGCAAAAGGAGGAATTGTTTTTAACGAGAGGGTATGGAGCTTTTTTTCCCCTTTAACGCAGCAATAACGATTATTAATTTGTAGTCAAGATCGCCAAATGCCATCAATATCGTCGCCGAAGCCGATATGAAGATTGGACCTAATGATGGCAATGCTGTGGTAAGTAAATAATTTGTACTTAAAACTGTGTACAAGCACGTTTTTGTAAAGGTTATGGTGCACTCTACCCCTGGAGAACCCGTCACTCTTACCTTGAACTATGACTACGATGCAACTGAAGAAATTGAAAAGTTTTCGAGCGACGTCGCCGTTAAGTATGAAAGATACAAGACGATCAAATCGGCTTTAATGGTTGAACTCATTAACGATAACCACTGCAACATCGACTTTAGTCTGGAATCGCCCAACACTCCACCGACAAAAATACACATAACAGCAAAGGAGCTACAAAAAGATACAGAATATTCTGCTGAAGCTACCATAACCACCAACCATCAAAGATACGAAATATCGGAGCTGATCAATCTAAAAGACGACAGTCCAAGCTACAACATGGAAATCAGGTACCCTAACGGAGAGATTGACGTAGTACATTTTGATATGGACATTAGCAAGCCAAATGAAATCAAAGGCAGCGTGGAGGTAAGTATATACAAAATATATTTAGACACATTAATTAGTTTTATCTTCGTAGATCAATCTCCGCGAGTATAGAATCGAACTTGAAAGTAACCTAGACGCTCAATTTTACAACGCAGACGACTTTTTTATTAAAATAACCGCCAATTGTCCTAACTTGCAAGTGCAGGACTTCAGCTTGGAAATACAGAACAAACCCATTGGAGCATCTGCGCCGTTACAGTACCGATATGGTGATCACCCCATACGCGAGAGTTCTCGTTATCCAAATACTCGGGACGATCGAAGATATGGAAGCCGACCAACAAGGGACCAAGTTTATGGAAACTACAAATCGCACGATCAAGCAAATGCACGTGATCGGTCGTACAGAGACCAAACCCACCGAAGGTATCGCAGGCAACGATCGTATAGCGATCAACCCTATGGCTCGTCATCGCACAGCCGTCAAGTTTCCGGGTCCCAAGTGAATCGCCCTCAGATGTATGGAGAAAAAATTTACATTAATGCTAAACATGCCGGAAGAAATTTGCTGAGTGGCAGGTTAGATATTATATTTACTTTCATTTTTTTATAATTTTATCGTTTTGCTATGAATAGCGCAAGTTATCAAATCCGTGACCAAGGATATACAACCACTATAGATGGGTCAGGCTCTTTCACTGTCATGGATGAACGTCCTTCCCAGTATAGTTATCAACTAACTCACAAATTATTGCAAGCTGACAAGGACGGTGAAAAGGGTTTGGAAGTAAGTATACGAACCCCAAATGCTGTAGAAGCTTGATAAATCTTGTTAATTTCAGTACGCATTAACCATAAGGACAAATTCAGATACCACAGAAGTTCTTAATGCCCGCTTGAGAGACACAGATAAGGAATTCAAGTTGATGGCTACCATTTCAGAACCACACCAAAGGGGCAAACCAGCTGCAAAAATTGAAATGGGTTCAAAAACACATTACCAGAGTAAGCATTTAACAGTCGAGATATATACGTCTAAATTATTACAACTCGCTTTTCTTCCAGGCATAATTAACTTTGATATAACCCAAATGATCTACCTCGACTTGCCCTACCTCGGCTGGCACGAAATGGCAGCTAAAGAGGTCTTAAAATACAACGAAAACATCTTCGAAGCATCGGGAGAAATACTTGTCGGCAGTGGAAATAAGTACCAATATAAACTGTACAGCGATGAGAAAACTTTGGAAGCATCCTTAACTACACCACAAAGAGTAGTTTCGCTTGAAGGTAAAATGCAAGCGCCATGGTAAGAAACGTGCCGTTAAATTTGCAAAATATGACATACAAGATTTATAGGGGTAACAGACCGGGGCCGCTAGAGTTCGAAGTCGATTTGTACCTGGACAAGAACCGTCAACCACGACAAAAAACATCCTTCATTACTAGCTACGACTGCCGTGGCGGAGAACAGATCGGCAGGTGCAATGTTGAATTGAAATTGAGCGATCCCAACTTGCGTAAAGTAATGACACATAAGTAGTTAGTATATTTTGGCGTTTTTAAATACATTGTTTCTTATTCCAGACCTTGGCCGTAGTTTGGACCAGTAACTATAACTACCCAAATCTAAACGGAGATCAAAACCTTGTTCTTGATATCTTCACCAACCCCGATGATAAAATAGTTCTTACTGGAAAATACTCTGCCAAGAAACTGGGCCGAGATGGAATCGCGGCCAATTTACTGTACGAAGTTAAAAGTCACGTAAGAATTAATGCTCACGTATATATTTCTCTGGTAACTTTTCTGGTTTAGGGCTTGAACGTCGACATCAAGTACGAAGAGAACCTTTCCTTGGATCCTTCTTACGCTCGTCAGTTAAAATATGACAATATACTAAATATCCACATCGGAAGAGCAACATACAACAGTATTGCTAGTTTACAAGTAATTCCAAGTCAAATCTTGGTGAAAATGAAGTTACTTAATCGAGATGTATTGAACGTCGATTGCAAATATCATGGGGATCAACGCAGACGTGTCGTAGAAGCCACGGTTCAAATGATTGGAGTTGCTCCCACGAAAGCTCATCTTGAAGTTTCTTCCAATAGAATGTTAAAGATGACGATCGCTCATATGAGTAAGTAACAACCTCAAACATTGAGGTTAGATATGCTTTGATGTAAACTTACTACATTTTATATGTAATCAAGTTAGCACACTTCAAAACACACCTAACCTCGATATTTAAGTCTTCAAATCGCCACTAAATAATGAACGAGCTCTAATTACTCTTCTTCCAACAACAGACAGGCCAGATGAGAAGTTCGAAATAACCGGTAATTTATTCGCCGGCGAAATTACCGATTTGAAGGTGGAATATTACGATAGAGGACATCCCCAACACTTGCTGACCATGTCGCTAAAAATGGACCGAACGGGAGATTTGGTGTACGATTACGTGTACGACGAAAATAACATCGAGAAGTACCTCATCGTTCCAGCAAAGGCTGAATACGAACACCTCAAGCAGGAGCTGGAGGTTCTCGAAAAGAGCGCCGAAAGGGACTTAGCTAACCAAGCACACGTCGTCGACGAAATTGCAAAATGGGACTTGCCAGATTTTCGTCCTATGGACGAATACTACCACCGGGAATTGCTTAAGTTCGGACTGGAGCTTAAGCATGACCGAGCTCTTCAAGACATTTTCAAAGTTATGTAAGTTGATTTATCTTACTTCGAGGACTGGTTAGATCTCCTTTTTCAATTTTCGTGGCTCAGGATGGTCGTCGCCCCTTGATTTCGGTTTTTTAGGTCCGACCTTGGTGCTAATCACCATCACGAGAAAGCGCCAAAAGAAAGGAGAAATTGCATTGAATTTGGGGTGGGGTGGAGGGGATGGAAGTGGTTACGAAAATTTCGCATATTAAAATTTCGTTCGATGCAAACAACGATCTATTCCCGGTAGAATAAAAACGTATAAAATGTAGTTAGCTATTTTGTCGCTAGAGGACCGACTTTTTATAACTCAAGAACTAAAAAAAAGCCTTGTGCGATCTGATTCCATCGAAAGACAGAACCGGAGGAGCTATTACGTGGTTCGGATAGTAAGGCGATGAAATTAGTTTCTGTTGCGCTTCACCAATTACCACGACATATACCAAGAAAACAGTCCTGGCCCGCTTCGATGCGCAGACTGCTGGTAAGAAGAGTGGTCTACGCCATTTCGGTTTTCGATATGTATATTGGGAAAGAAAAGCCCGGTCAGCAAAAATATTGCACTGACGCGACGCCAATGCATAGCCCATCTTATGGCGGCTGATTTTGAAATCCAATCCATAGCACTTGTTTTTCTATTCGAAAAGGCGGCTCGAGCGAATGTGGTCAATAAGTCTGTTTACCGATGTTCCTAGACTCAATTCAAGAAGACAATACCAAGGAGAAACAACTGGCATTTCGAAGCGGACCGCTAAAAGTTGACAAATATGGCGGTCGTCGTGTGATCTTATCCATTCACAAAACTCGTGCACTGTCAATGTCAAATACTTGCTGAGTGTAACTGTAAATTCGTACCATGTTTTAACAATTATTAATAACACACTTGAAATGCACTCCATTTGATTAACAACCGTAAACTGACTTTTAGCCGCAATTACAGGTTAATTTAGCTCGCTTCCAACTCTCGAACGGCAGCGAAAACGAACGAAAATGACCGAAGATAGTACACGCTGTCGACAGCGCCGAGACGGCCATCCCTGGCATAGGGGGCCGCTTTTATATACAGCCGTCATAAGAAGTTACATCTCTTTAGTATAGTCTTCTTGCTCAATTATTGAGATGGAACTGTAGATTGTAAGCAATTTTTCGACAATGTCAAAAAAAGGGGACATTTGCGCATCGCTATGAATGCGCGAAGTTTGCCATTTTTTAACATGGTTAAAAATAAGATATACCGATGGGACCACAATTATATACCGGGTGTCTTAAAATGAATTACATCTAGTATGCTTTGAATTTCCCATAATGCAATCTAAAATTTTACTTGAAATTGGCAATACTGTAAGTCTATGTCAAATTCGAGGTTATCAGGTTATGTTTTGCGTCAGTTTGTGTCAAAACTGACGCAAAATCTAACCTGCTAACGTTGAATTTGACATAGACTTACAGTCTTGCCAATTTTATGTAAAGGTTTGGATTGAATTATGGGAAATTCAAAGCATACTAAATGTAATTCATTTTAAGACACCCGGTAGAACAGCAATAAGCTAACATGAACAAGAAAATAACACGTATTGCTTGAGTAAGAAAGAGATAAACATAGTAACAAATATTCGAGTAGGCCTGACGTACATTTAATTATTACAGATGTCAACCAAACATGCCTACTACAATAATTTTTTTCGTAGGGTCATCTCTTTCTTACTCAACCATTCTATTTTGTTGTTCATGTTATCTCATTGCTGTTATATATAATTATGGCCCCATCCGTATAATTACGTTACCATCGATGACGTGAAAAAAGCCTTTTGAGCACTAGAGCGTCAAAAATCGTCGCGCACGACGGCGCGAAACAATATTGCTATTCTTGTTTGACGGTTGTAGAAAAAATATTGTTTGTATTACGATCGCGAAATGTTTTAGAGCATTCGGAAAAAGTAACATTCTAGCGCTGTAAAATGATTAACTTCGCGCACTTGTTAAGTCATTTTACAGTCTTTAGCAATTTAATTTACCCTTTGGACCTTCAGAACAGCCTATCTGTACTTCTACCCGTCTTCAGCTACTCAATTTTTCATCACTTATGTTAGCAGTAATAAATCCGAACACTCTGTAATTTAGCGCCGTTATCTCGATTTGGGCCACCCTTTATTTACTGATCCTTGCACGTGGCTTTAGTTCCGCAACGCTGGTTTCAGGCGTGTTAAAAATTCCTGTTGGAGCAAATGAGAGTGCCTCGTCTTCCTTGTCACGCCGACATTATTTTGTTTTATCCGGTGAACGATTCCGCCTCCCGATTGGCTGTCGAGTCAGCTTGGGAACGCTTCTTTTAACGCGAGTTTTTCTAACGGTTGAGATTCAGCCCCGAGACGTCGAGCGAACAGGTCGCAAACAGTTAGAGTTCGTGCGACGCTTATGAGCTTGTGGCGGAGGCGTCGGCCTCCAGTTTGTGCTGTTACAGCAAGGTGTTTCTGTGAAAATTAAAACTGTGTTTGCCTCCCGGCAGTCTCCAGAGGGTCGTTCGTTGAGACGCAAGGAGCGTGCAGTGTGTCGTGCTGTGTACCGTTGGTAAGTGGGTGGTTGTGCATACCGATGGCAAAGTTCTGCTTTATTTGAGTTGGGGTCGTGGTTGGCCCACCTATCCCGATAAAACGGGGAACAAACCTGCAGGACTTTTGGATTCCTTGGCCTCACCGTCGTTTTTGTCTCATGAGAGAGACGCATTCCAGTTGACGCCCGTACAAGGCGGATTTCTGCCAGCATTCTCACGTGCGGCCCACGTCTTCACACCTACGCCGCCTCTGCAGGCATGTCGCTAAGTAACCTCTCGCCCACGCTCGAGGATCGTTTAGATACAGGTATCTGTGTAACCAATTTATAACGCATTATCTGTCATTTATGTGAACTGAACTTACATTTTGTGTTTGCTATTTTACTGTGCTTTAATCGCTGCCAGCACAACGTATTAGCTGTCATTTATGTGGCCTAAACCCAGGCTAATTTATTGTACTAACTAAATTATTGCATTTTGACAGCAGTTTTTGTAACTAATCAGCTGTTATGCATGTGATTAAATCTTGCACACAGTGCTTGCTAATTTACTGTATTTTGACCGTATTCATTTGTAGCTAATTATTTGATATTTATGTGACTAAATCTTGCACACAGTACTTGCTAATTTACTGTATTTTGATCGTATTCATTTGTAGCTAATGATTTGATATTTATATGACTAAATCGTGCACACAGTGCTTGCTAATTTAATGTGTTTAGCCTGTATTCATTTGTACTCGATCAGATATCGTTTGCAAGGCTTAAAATTGCTTACTGTGGTCGCTCGCTTAATGTACGTGGGCCGCATTCCTTTGTAAATAAGCACCTGCTATTTGTGTGGTTTAAATCTGAACGCGCTGGCTGCTAAGCTAATGGGCTTTGGCCGCCAATTTGTGTTCTCGGGTCGCTGACCTTTGAGATAATCATCTGTGGTGGGCGCGGGCCTAATTTGAATATCGACCTTGGGTCACAAACTTGGTAGCTCCGTCGCCGTCAATTTCAGTTTCACGTACTGTCCGACCAAGGCCCGTTGGATTTAGAAGTTCATAGTAAGGCCGCCCATAGCCGATTGCATAGTCAGCGATTATTTCGGCCATTGATATTGCGACCATTTATGTGTGACCATTTGCTGTTATATTGTACTAGAAATAACGTGCCTCTCCAGCTGGGGCACTAAATTTAGGCATAATGTAATCTTGGTAGCCTTGTAAATTACCCCCTTTGTTAACGTCAGACCAATAGACGACTCAGGTAGGTGTGACGACGCCTGCCCCAGTGACGAGGAGGATTGTAAAGCCAAATTCCCGTTCTCCCGAAATAGTTATTTAAGTATTTTTCCCGAAATTGTAATTCGAGTTCTACAGCTTCTCGAGTACCTTCCTGACGTAGTACCCTGTGTACTTCTCGTTCCATCTAAACGTCCAGGCCCGGTTGAACTTAATACCCCGAGACAGACCTGGTGGCTCCCTATTTACTTTCATCGTTATTTACCGCCCCTCTGGCCTTTGCCCTTAGGTGATCCGGTGAAGAACTCCCCCACGGATGCTTTAGCCGGCATTATCTTGTTGCGGCATGGGCAGCGGCCTAGAACCTTTCGTACCGATTTTGTCGAATATCGTCCGCGCCGGCCGTTTAGTTGTTGTATGAGCCGGTGCGGTGTCGTAAAACCCGTTTAAGACCGTAACACTTAATACAAAAATAACATTATTTACTAGCAACATGATATTGTACATTTTAGTCATAGAAACAAAATATGAAAAGCTACTTATAACTCCCAAGGGACTTCTCAAATTATTTCTCCCTCAAACGCATGGTAACCGTGCAACTACAAATAACGTCTTAGCAACCATACAATTAGACAATCCTTGATGTTACTTACATATTCTAATTTTAAATGTCATTATGACATTTTGAAATTTCATACTATTTTTACTAATATGGTAGTAAATAAAAAAAAAACTTAGCCGCGCATGTACGGCTGAAAACCAAACTTACAACAAGGTTCACTCATAAGCAACGTTAAGTTATATTTAATAATTAACAAAATAAAGAAAATTCGGATTTTAAAAAAATCAAATATCTCGAAAACTATTCAAGATATCGTGAAATGAGTGACATATTTGGAATCAGGAGAGAAAACCACATAAAATTTATATTAAAGCCTAAAATGTCGAAAAGCCATTGGTGGATTCGGATTCAGGGGACAAAAATACATAGGAATCCACCATCAGTTGTATTCTGCCTTAACGGGAACCGTGCGACAGACACACAGGCACACAGACACAGCGATCATAGTAACCACTTACTTTGTAAGTTTGGTTGATATTGTATGCACCACGGGAGATATTCACGTTCTTTACCTTCGGTTGACCAAAAATCGGAAAAACGAAAGTCGACGCCAGGCAAACACAAAAACTATTGGGTCGCATTGTTTACACTGAACGAAAGTGAAATCTCACAATATTTCCATTCCAGTAGTTGGGTAAAACCGAAATGTCCGGTTTTGTTCATCTTATCTCCACATTTTCAATTATTACCAAACAAAATTACAATTCAATCCCTTGTTATACTCTAAAATGGATTTACAAGTAATCAAAGCAAATGTGCCTCGAGGTAGGGATAGTGTGATACAGGCGTAGTTCTATTATGAAAGCGTACCGGTCTAATTCAGGAAAAACGTAGAACGTAGGTTTTTATTATTTGTCGGGCGTCACTGGGCTATGAACTCTCGTCATCAGAGATCACTGATTCTCTAAACCAGACGGAAACAACCTCGGCAAATGAGGGGTGTCGTTGACGTTGCAGCGGTACAGTGTACAGGCAAACAAATTGTCGGAATAATAACATATACAAGGTGTCCGGGTAAATGTGGGAAATCTCCCGGATATGAAAAAACATGTGAAAAGAATACTAAAAGTTCATATAAACTTTTTTTGTATAGGCCTCCTCTTTAGAGATATGGGCTCTCAAAGAGCTCCAATGGAATCAAGTTTCTTACACATAATTATTGAACCACCATGTGTATTCCAATTTTTTTTTAATATGATGTATACCAGGTAAGACCCTTCAAATTACTATCCAAGAAAGTGTTGCGAATTACTCACAGCTGCAGGGACGGACTAGCTGTGACACTCATAACCCCATTTTTTACGCCCTGTATGATAACAACTTTGGACAACGTTGTTTACCTTTAACTATTGACCAAAAATTAAGTACCCTTCATTCATGTCGCCAATCTTAACCGTTTTCGAAAAAACGTCATTTTATTTACACTGTTAGTCCCCTAACTTCTGTCGGGTTGAATATGAAAAAGAGGAATTTTTCCCTGTCACCAATATAGTTTCAATAAAAAGTTAAATTTTAACTGCTTAGTGAAAAACTTTGTAAGAGGGTTCAACATGGGTTCCGTGAAGTCTGACACACTTGCGGGCACGACGAATTGAGGACTGCTGTACCCGCCACAATAACCCAGCATTGTTCCTTATTTGATCACAATGAAACGTGATTCTCCGTAGAAGTTCCTTCCTACTATCGACCGGAGTGGAATACACCAAGGTTTTGAGGTGTCCCCACAGGTAAAAATCCAACGGCGTTAGGTCGCGAGATCGAGGAGGCCAGACAATAGGTACTGCTCTACCTATCCAACGGTTTGAATAGACGTTGTTCAGGTGCTCCCGCACAGCAACGCTAAAATGAGGTGGTGCCCCATCGTGCATGAAGTACATGTTTCGGCGGGCTTCAAGTGGTAAGTGCTCTACTAAATCGAGAAAAGCGTTCTGGAGGAACTCCAAATAAAGTTGTCTATTCAGTGATGCCGGTAATACGAATGGTTCAATCAAAAACATTAATTATAGTATTTAACATTACAAGCCATGTAAAACAGATTTTACTGGCGATAGGATTGGGATGACTGGCGAGCCGTTAGGCGAGCCTGTCATATCCTTGAGCTAGTAAAAATGGTTACCTGGCGTGTATTGTTGAATATTTTATTTGTTCCTCACTTGTAAATAACTAGAAACTTACCATTTATTCAAAATGTCAAACTGACAAGCAACTAAATTCATCAATATGACACATACTAAGGAAGACAACTCTGGCTTTGCACGCTATCATTTATCTATGAGCACGCTTGTAAAATATAACTGGCTAGCCAGTAAAAAATTTACTGGCTAGCCAGTTATGAAACATTTTCAAGGTGAATACAGTGACTTGATAAATTGATGTTTACAAGTGAGGAACAAATAAAAGATATTAATTTGATTGGAACCGATGTTGATGATGCGAAACAATAGTTGCATGAGGATTTTCATCAGCCCATACATGTGAGTTGCGTAAATTCATACCATTTTTGGTAAACCCTGCTTCATCCGTGAAGAGAATAGTGCTAATGAAGTTTACATTATTTCGTTGCTGATCCAATAGCCAGTTTGCAAACTGCATTCTACGGGGAAAATCTTCAGGATTCAGTTTCTGCACTTTTTGCAAATGCTGTTCTTGAAGAACTTCATGTACTATTGTTTTCGACGTATTAAACTGCGCTGATAATTTTCGAGTGCTCGTTGAAGGAGTGTCATCTACAGCAATTAAAATATTTTCCTCTAATTGCGGCGTATGTGCTGTTCTTCCCCGACCAGCATCAGTACTTCTTTTCCCAAAATTTCCTAAAATTATTAAGAAAGTCAATAATATTACCTTATTCAATGGAATCGTCCACCATTCTCCCTTAGACGTTGGTCAACTCGTTGAAATGTTTTCTGATCTCGAAGAGTACGATTAGGATATCTGCCGTGATATAACCTAATGGCTTCCAAAGCATTGCAAGATGCAAGACCATACATCAAATGCATATCTGCGTACCTACTCAATAAACGTGTATTCCCTATTTTGAATTATTTCACAATTAATTTCATCACGAAATCCAAAAATCAGTAAATTAATATCAAAGTAAAGAATCAATGTGCCAGCGATGTGAAAGTTGACAAGTTCTAAAATGCAGGATATTTATTTCTTTCATACCTACCAACTTTTGCAACAACAATACTTTGTTTTTGGTGCCGATAAAATAAAACGCACATTTTTTGCGAACCTAGGTCGAACTGCAGTTCACAGAATTAGATGTTTTCAACTAACAAGTTAAACTCTAATTTTGGATCGAAGTTTTTTTATCATAAGGTTGAAGGTTGAACATTTGATAGGAACAAAGATGTATCTTTTATCGAAATACGCATACATGATGTAAATAAAATTACGTTTTTTCGGAAACGGTTAGGATTAACGACATCAATAATTTTTAGTCAATAGTTATGTAAAAAACTTTGTCCAAAGTTCGTATCATACAGGGCGTAAAAAAATGGTGTCATAAGTGTCACAGTTCCTTCCCTGCAGCTTTGAGTAATTCACAACACTTTCTTGGATAGTAATTTGAAGGGTCTTACTTGGTATACATTATATTAATAAAAATTATAATATACCTATTGGTTCAATAATTATGTGTAAAAAACTTGATTCTATTGTAGCTCTTTGGGATCCCATATATCCGAAGAGGAGGCCTATACGAAAAAAGTTTGTATAAACTTATATTGTTCTTTTCACGTGTTTTTTCATATCCGGGAAATTTCCTACATTTTCCCGGACACCTTCTCTATCGAACAAACAAGATTACAGGGTAAAATACTTGTCCACAGTCACCCCTGATCGTAACGTAATTTACTAATATCTGAGAATAATGGCTCTAAAGTGACGTCACGGTTACAAACTATTCTTTGTCAAACCTACTAAACTGGTCACAATCCAAACCGTCTATTAGCAGTATTCGAGAACCTCCCTGAGAGGGGAAAACTTCTGCTGGTGTCCGTAAAGTAAGCACTCGAGCAATACACATTTACTTTGAATTTTAGCAACTAGAAAGAAAGGCATAACCATACAAGAACTACGAGCTATGTAGAAGTTACCCAGAAAGGACGGGAAACATTTAACCTACTGTTATGAATACCGACTTAAAGTCAAAGCAGGCCTGCAGTTTAAAGCATCGAAATTCAGAGGGCTACAGCTTCACACCTCATGGGACAAAAGGGTTTTTACCCTGGGGCACAAACGACCCACGGAGATTGTCGCCGGAACGACAGAGATTAGTAACCCACGATGACAAATTCGACTAACATATTTAAGTAGTTCGAAGTTTATTATTAATCCGGTTAAGACCAATTATTTACATCTGATAGCACTAATTTGTACGTACGTCCAGATTTGTAGGCGTTCACTACTTCTCTCTGCATTTAAAAAAGTGTGCTTACGGCGACAGCTGGGCAACCAAGCAGCCGTTCTACTCCATATGTTATGAGGGACTGAGGGAAGGAATTGACGGTGTCGAGCATAAGCAAGCCACGACTGCAACCAGAACTAAAATATCGCCCCTGCCATCAATCAGGGTGTGAAAACCACGAAGCAATTCCAAAAATTGAAACTAACATAACATTCTCGAAAACCCCCAACAACATAATATAGTTTTTTTTCTTGTAATTATCACTTGCCCCTAGCAGTCAGGGTACTAATGTATAATTAAATCGACATTTTTAGAACTGAAGTCTCTCTACCTCTGTTAAACTGGCTGGAGGAGATGGTGGTGGGCATTGCTAAAATCTACAACAATTTCGAGGATGAGCTAAGAGCTCAATATGAAACGATGGAGAAAAAATATCAGCATGAGTTTACACCGTGGGTAAATACAAATTTGCTCAATATATTCAATGGCGTCAACGACCTTTGGGACGAAGCTGAGGCAGTGATTTCCAAAGCTCTCGTCGAACTTAATAAATTCATCGGACAGCACGAACAAGAAATAAAAGCAGTGGGCGTTGTAGTTGTTGAAACATTCGAAGGTACTTTTACGTTACCACTTACTAAAAATTGAGAAAAATAATTAAATGTCAAAACTCAACCAGTTCATAACCACTTGTTGCCAAATTTTCAGATATTATTGTCTTCACTATCAACCTTGCTCAAGAGATTGAAAAGAAGATATCCGAAAGCGTAGAAGAACTCTATAAAGAATTCCAAGCCATGGCCATACTTGATGAGCTAGACATGAGACTAAAGGAGGTAAATGCTCCAACCTGCTTGTGCTAGTTTTTACTCTTTGTCCTTTTCAGGCCCTCAAAGGAGGACATGTTCCTGAAGAATACATCCGTAACTTCAAGGACGTTGTGGCCAACATATTGGATTCAACACAGTCGCCACACGTTAAGAAATTAATAACTCTTTTAGCTGATTACATAGAACAGGTAACTTAGTTTAATGGTCAAATAAGGTATACTTAACGATTCTTTTTCAGAAACTGAGACAACAACCTGTGGATGATGCCACCGCTATCCAAAACATACTCGCCGCTCTCTATGATATGCTAAGTTTGGCATACGATATGTATGTTGCCGACAACGAAGACGACATTTCTCTGTCATGGGAAGTGCTCTACGCCATACCAAAGATAGTCGCAATCGAACTCTCGCCTATTTCGTACATTCTAGAAGGCGACTGGCCGGACCTAGACGAACTGCTTGATACTGCTTCGTTGGACCTGGAAGATTGGCAATTACCGGAAGATTGTATGATCAGTTCATTTCGCTAGAGTTTGTTCTAAGTTACTGTATTTTAGTCGACGCCATTGTTGCACAAGGCCAACACATCTTCACATTCGACGGAAAGCATATGACCTTCCCCGGCATTTGCAGCTACATTTTCGCCCACGACGCTATAAACAAAAACTTCTCCATTGCCGGCACTTACAGCAACGGGCTGCTCTCCTCGATCACCTTCACCGATAAGCATGACGCAGTCACCATCAGAAAGGGTGGACACGTGCTTTTAAACCAAGCCTCTACGGAATTACCAGTGCGCAGAAAACATCGCCTGGAGGTTGTGCAGGATTACGCCAGCATCAAAATTTCGTCAAAGGCCGGAGTTGATATCGTGTGTGGCCCTGAACTGCTCGTTTGCGGCATTCACATCTCTGGCTACTACCATGCCCAACTTCGCGGACTTCTAGGTAAAATATCTGAATTTCCTGCTATATTAGTTGAACAATCGCTTTCCAGGAAACGCCAACAACGAACCGTTCGACGATTTCATGTTGCCAAGAGGAGTCGTTGGAAGTAACGAAGGGGAGTTTGGAAATGCCTACAGAATTGGAAGGTGTTCCGACGTGCGAACAGTTGATCATAATATTCGACGACGCAACCCCATCTGCAGCCGTCTTTTCGGTTCTAGTTCGCCATTCAGGTAAGTCTGATGCTGTTACGTAAGTACCAAGTTAATTTTTGTCTATTTGAAGTTCCTGTTACAATTTCGTTGACCCAGAAAACTACAGAACCGCTTGCGATCACGGCTTGGCTGCGCATGTCAAGAGCACTGAAGAAGCCATTGCAATTGCTTACGTGGCAAGTTGTGCAACAAAGGGAGTCCATCTTGAAGTGCCAGACAATTTTGGTTAGTATTTCAGCAAAAATCTATTAAGCACAGTATCTGCGTATGTTAAACGATTCAAGCTTTATATAGCCACATTCATAATAATACTTGCTCGTTATTTATTAGTCCAGCTAAGTTCACTAACTTTTCACCGCTGGAGAACATGATTAGCAATATTTATTTCAAAATCCTCTAATAAAATTGTTTATTGCATAGTTCAACGCAAAACATTCATTGTAAAAGGTCTAAAAAAATCAAAATCATTTAGATATACCGCCAAGACGTTGTGTTTTATTCTTATAACATTTTATCTCGTTTGCCAATCTAGCTAGAGTTCAATACATATGGAAATCTTTTAAAATTCCAGCATCAATATCTGCCCAAAACCAAAAAGCTGACTTGCACTCGGGTGCTGAAATTAACTTCAAATAATATACACATAAAACAATACAGAAAATCAGGATTAAATCCTAGAATAGATGGCCATTCCAAAACACATGAATTTAAAACGCGAATGGATCATTATCGCGCAGTAGCTTGTAGGCTGCAAAATACATTCGCATTTAAATAACATAAAAAACACTAAAGTAACAGCCTTTAATACGGAAATATTAAACTGCAACAAAATTCGCTGTCGCGATATGATGTAAAGAAATCAGACTTCACGAAATAGTATTTTACAGTAGAAGTCCGTTAGGATAGCCTTTACTGCCGAGCCAGAGAATTTGTGAGACGAGCTCGAAGAGCGAGTCGAATAATACTGGCGAGGCAGTAAAGGCCCTACCGGACGTGTATTGTACAATAGTTTTTGTAATACCTACATACAATTCGGTCATATCTATATTTTTCTAATTTATTTTCATCAAAACGCTAGGTTTGTGTAATGACGTTTTAGAATGATTGAGAGTGCGTAGAACGTTGCAACTGTTGTTTATAAATGTCAGTTATTTCCAATTTCGTGTATGGTTGTAAGCAGTTTTAAGTTGTAACCAGCTCGTAACTTATGACATCTGTAGAAAATGATGAAGATATTCCTAAAGACGTTAAGATTGTGAATGAGCAAGTTATTTTAGCTTATGTTCAGGAGTTATAGCAGTCTTTTGCGCCTTCTTCTATGTGGAGTTGAAGGCTAGCTTGCTGCTGGATTTGTGTGACAAACGTCACTTTGACGTTCGGCATACAATTTAGCAGGCCGTGGTCTTTACGGACACTTTTTACGGCCGGGCCGTAAAGAGGTTGCTTACGCAGTAGTAAACAGTCCTTAAAGAAATATTTTACAAGTAGGTATTACAAAAAATATGTAGCTCGCAGCGCTTAGTACGGTAATCTGATACACACAGCGCAGAATGTCGCTTGGCTTCACGAGTCGGAACAATAGTTTTAGAACGTGTCCGAAAATCATTTCTTGGGTGGAGATATAATATGATGCATCCTTTATCTAATAGACTTGTCTGTATACGTAATCTGCAGACGCATAAGGTATTATGACAACTATTCGGCTACAATCGGTAATTGGTTAATATATTATGGAGTCAATGAAAGTTTAAGTAAAGTGCAGACACAGAAGGGTATTAGACGTCTGCAGTTTACTCAATGGTTTTGCTTTGACTTACTATATCTTATTTAAAGTGCCGTATAAAATTACTATAAATTGTTTAAATATGGAAAGTATGCTTCCAGAAGGCTGCGAGTACAAATTTGTAAACGACACAATTGTTTCGTTATTATTCATAATCTATCAAATAAATTCATGTTCACAGTTCTATCATTTTTATTTAAATTTTGCTTAATATTAATGCAATTTTTGCAAACATTTCATTTGTATCTCGTCTTTTTTAACGAAAAGTCGTGAAGAAAGTATCACTATTTTAACTATTTTATTAAAATTGTCAATTGTCTATTTGACAGTTGTAAATTTTGAAGTCCTCTTCGTCCAAATTTCGAGTTGCAAGAGATCACTATGCAAAAAATAACGTGAACAACACATATGACAGCAACTTTTTTTACTCATTTGCAAATTCGTGAAAACAGTATGACTTTCATAACTAGTTTTACAATATATTATTGCGTTGTACATACAAAAATAACTGTTTATTAAACCAGTGTCATGAGTGAATTACTTTTAACATCAGTGTTAAAAGTTAGTCCAAGGTAGCGTGCATTAAAATCATAGATCGCAACGTTTATCGCGTTTATCGTAAATTTGTATGTCAACATAACTTACAATGTCTAATACCTTGTGACAGAAAAAGTTTTCCCAAACTACATTTTTATACTTCTGTTGTGTCTTAGAAAAAATATTGTATGTAACAAATAAAAAAGTGTGGTTATGGCACTTATCATGTAGTCCAACTCGGCTTCGCCTCGTTAAATCGCCTGCCATAAGCATAAACTTTTTATTTGTTTTTATTGTTCTCGAACTAGACAAAATTGTCATTTTAAGTATTGACAGCGTAGGCTTGTTTGAAAACAATAAAACATAAAGCGGCACATACAAATTTTGCAAGTGATTTCAATAGATGTAGCTGTTTTTGAATGGCTACATGTTATGTATTCACATACATTTTCCGATGGTCATCCCACACGTGTGTTACATACTATTTATCCTGCGACGGTTTCACATTCTACAAGAAATTTGATCTTTTAATTTGACATTTGTTAAAAAGTGGTCAGTTTTAGCCAATCGTAGTATGATTCTTGCATGAGAGTGCAGAAAGTGAGTGCTTTCTGCACTGTCGTAGAAACAGCATATTATTATACTAGTTTAATAAGAGTGGCTACTGTAGCAGGAGTGGATTTGAGGCACGACGCCGACGTGGGCAGCGAGGACTGCTCCAATAGAACGGGAGCTGCAACGGATTTTATTAAACGAGGATAATACACTAATTTTATTTACTTTCCACAAAAATAATCAAAAATTGTAAATTTTGACATTACATAAATATGACAATCTGTCAGTTGTCTGAAACAAGGTAGGCCGTTTCAATGTTTTTCATATGAAAATAACAATACAAAGACAGTGCTTTGATAGACTCCATTATAGCACTGTTTTCGGTGTTATAATAATCACATTATGACATTAATATACGTAAATAGTATATTTTTCGTCAAAAGATAAAAAAAATTTCTTTCGGCGGATGAAGATTTGTCCACGAGCAGCGTCATGGTAATTTTACGAACGAAAAATGTTGTAATAGCTATTTGTGCAACAAGTGCTAAAAGTGGATGTTTATGCACGAGTTTGCACACGATATTTTTTCTACTGCCTTAAATTTACTCTTATTAATCCATAAATGTCAATTTAACAAAGGTTTGCATTTATGACAGTTATCATTTATGTCATATTACTTAATTTATTGCATAATGCTTTAATGATTTAAAAACACTTTACCTCGAACGAGAGAAGTAACTAGAAGAACTTTATAACTTCACTTTTAGCCCATGTGCTAAACGTAAACAGCTGATTTCACTTTTAATACGCTGATTTATAAAACATCACTTTTAGTGAAACAAGTTAGTGCTAAAAGACCTACTTTTAGTAGTGGCCGTACAAAATAGCTATTTATGCAACAAGTGCTAAAACTTGACTTTTATGTACGAGACATGAAAATTATGAAACAAAGCCGAAGGCTGAGTTTCATAACATGTCTCGTGCATAAACGACTTTTAGCACGCATTGCATAGAATATATTATCTACGATCTTAATTTTACTGTTATTAATCCATAAATATCGATTTAACAAACGTTTGCATCTACGACACTTATAATTTATGTCATAATAAACAGTAGACGTTGGCGTGCGGGCAAATGTTTGTGCAGCCAGTACTGTCATGGTCAGTTACAAAAGGTAAATATTAATACTACAGATCTGACTGTATTCATTACATAACGCTTTAATTGTTTCAAAAACACTTTACCTGTAACGCAAGAAGTAACTAGAATAACTTTACAACTTCACTTCCAGTTCGAAATTGTAGTTTTATAACCTCACTTCACTTTATACCACAGATGCGCTTAAAGTAAACAGCTGATTTTTTTAACCACGCTAAACTATAAAACGTCACTTTTAGTGAAACAAGCTAGCGCTAAAAGGCCTACTTTTAGTAGTGGTCGTAGCTAAATGTTATTTTGTCCACGAATATAAAAAAAAATTAATTAACATTATGTATTGCAAAAACTACAAATGAATTTAGAATCGGACCGTTTTTGGCTTACTTAATGTTGCTTTAGAGTGAAATAAAGAGCTACTTTATAAACGCTAAACTATCTAATAAAGCACTATTTTATAGCGCAGTTTAACATAAAGTAATTTTTACCCTCGTAAAACTATCACCCTGGCAAAAAAATCATTTTCTGTACAACTGTCATTAAAAATGATATTTTTATTCCAGGTAACTACACTTATATATGTCAAAATTAAATATTATGTGAGAACACCTTTAAAGTAAACACTTTTAACACTTGTTAACAGTACTTAGTGAACCAATCAGATAACTAAGGAAAATCAATAATTTTCAGTTGTTCGACAGCTCGCTATTTTGACAAATTTCTAGTAAGGCTTTCTGTATTCTAATCAAATATCAAAACTAACATGATTCTTTTGAAAAATGTCTACCACGGCTTTCTATATACCTACAGATTAATTTGCCTGCCACAAAAGCAAGGGGACTTTACATGTGGCCGTAATTGTATTTAAAGATTACCTTGTATTTATAATGATCCCAACGACCTACCGCTATCGTACACTGATTGTTCGTTGGTTAAACACCACGACGGCCACATGCCTATTCTCCTTGCTTTTGCAATGGACCTAGTTGCCTGCCGCAATCTGTATAATCAAATTAATAAAAGTCCATTTAGTCCGTAAAAATGATTTTGCTGATGTTTAATGACAGTTGTACAATAGTATACAGTAGTATACTGGACAACTAATTATGTAAGTCATACTTTTTTGACGAATTTGCAGTTTTATTAACGAGGGCAAAGCCCGAGTTTATCAAGCAAATAAGTAAAAAAAGTTGTTTTCATACGTGTTGTACACATAATTTTTTTGCATAGTGATCGCTGGTAAGTGGAAATTTGACCGGAAAGCAGTCATATTACAAACGTGCAGTAACGTGAGAAAATTCTTATATCAAAATTAAATAATAGAATCTAATTAGATCTGACCAAAATCTCATTTAATTGAAATAAACCGAGCATTTCAAGAAAAAACACAATACTAATAATAATAATCTGTATTTATCAACTCAAGTTACAATAAATAAGAAATAATAGTGGTCACGGTGCTTGCGTAAAGTGCAGACGCATTATAATACAACACGTCTGCAGTTTACTTCTGTTTTGATTGGCCGTATGACTTCGGAATAAACGATGTCATGGGTTATACCTTATGCGTCTGCAGATTACGTATATGCGTCCGGGACGCTGTTTCAGCAGCCAAACCGTAAGAGATAGAGAAAAAAGTTATGAAAGTTATATGTTTGGAATGGTCATATCAGGTCAGGAACCGAATTTCAGTCACGTGACACTTTCGGTTTTCGAGAAATCACGTGAGTTCCGTCCGTCCGGGACGCTGTTCTATTTGAAAAACGGTCTTTTTTGTTTTATTATATGAGACATTTTTCTCACTGGTTGCTAGTTAAGATATAATTTGTGATTTTCAAAAGGCAACAACCTTTAATAATTGCTTGTAGATACGCAAATCCGCTGTCTTACACCTGGCCCAGGCTTCTCCACGGTGCTAGAAGACGAGGGGATCTCGATGTTGATTATCGTTGAATTCAAGAGGCGGGTTCCAGCTTGTATTTGAACTGGCTGTATTCAGAGCCCGCGAAACTACACTGAGACAGCTTGAAAACACTGTCTTGCCGTTATTTCACTGAATACACTTTAACGGGTATTACCAGAATTTAGAAGCGCGAATGAGCGGACTGCCCAGCGAAAGTGGTCCACCACGATTGTCACTTTTTCTGCACGAGCGTGTCCACTTAAATGTTTCCTTCGCGCTTAATCAAGCTACTTCCGGCAACTCTAATAATCTTCACTCACAGAATTATGCGGTTTACGGATAATGGACACTGGCGGCTGCTCAAAACGTAGTTACTACTATTAAATTATAAACACATACTTAAGTCTCTGTACACATCTATAAAAATAAACGTTTATTAGATTTGACAATTGAACCTAGACGCGTCTGTAACTCATTTTTTATTGCATCAGTCTTTCCTCTTTGAGGCGGTTTAGACATTAAGGCTCACTGTTGCCAAGATTGCTAGTTAGTTGTGGTCCGCAGTCAGACTTTTGGTTGTGCAACTGCAAAATTTTCTTGAAGACACATATTTTAGCATGAAATTCAACCACAATTTGCAGAAATAGATTCTGCGTCATTTTATTTTGTATATGTATTTATATTCTACTTCATTCACAACAAACTTATCTGTTTTTTGCACAGCAAAATGCACAAATCACGAAAAACCAGTCCGAGTAGGAGAGGAATTCCAAGTTCAGACCCCAGGAAAAGCTGCCGATATCGTTATTATCGTCGACCAAGACAAAGCCAACGAGCAGGTCTTCAAGGAGCTGCTACAGCCTCTGATATCACAACTTGACATTGAACTTAAGAAGGAAGGAATTTAGTAAGTTACGAACCTAACCTAATTTTTAAATGTAAAAACTTCTTAATTTCAGTGATACCGATTACCACATTATTGGATATGGTGGGGCATATGAAAAGGAGCCCTACCACTACACTGTGGATGGTAAGTACAAACTTTTAAGGTTAACTTAATAACTAAACGGTGATTACTAGGCAAAATAGCATTCAAGAGCGGGCGCATCCCCAATGTGCAATTCTCAAAACCAGTACGCGAGAGCAAGCGGGAGACTTTCTTGGAATACCTCAGGCGGCTCGAAGATGAACTCGACCTACTCACGGGACAAGACATGCTCAGCACGGCCTATTTTGAGGCCTTGGAGTACCCCTTCAGAGCTCACGCTGTAAAATCTGTCATTGTGCTCAACAGTAAGCAATGCGAAGAAGCTCGCTTGGAACAAGTATGTAGATAAATAATGGGTGTTCATTTAAATTCGCAATCAGAGTCGGCTGTGATACGTGTTATACGTTTGGCAGTACTGAAGTGTATTGTCAGTCATGTCAAATTCGCGATTAGGTTTTGTTTGTTATTTAACACAGAGTGACGCAAATATTAATCTGCAAATCTCGAATGTTTTCAGTACTGCCAAACGTAAAATACATATCACAGGCGACACTGATTATGAATTTAAAAGAACACCCATTATAACTCATTCCAAACTGAATTTTTGTTGGGTTGGCAAAATAATTCCAGTTATTTTTGTTTTCTAATATGTCAATGTGACTACAACTATTATAAAGATGTTTGAGATTCATCACAACCAGTGTTGCCAACCCGTACGATAATTATGGGGGCGTACGATAATTCGGATCTCAGTACGATGTACGATACCTCGTGTACTATACCCTTAAAATGTAAGATAGTTTCGACACTCACTAAAAAGACAATCTTAAAATTTGTATATGAACTAAATTTATTGATGGAAACAATAGTTCAATGTGGAATTCAGGCTCTTTACGACCTGTGTAGTCAAAAATGTATGTACATATATGCGAGTATTTTACGGATGCAGTCGCATCTCGCTTCCTATTCTCCAAGCCTGTTTATTCAGCCAGTCGCCTTCTTGTAGTCCTCTGGATTCCATAGCTTGATTAATTTCTGCTGCCCATGATCTGGGTGGCCTTCCTCTTCTTCTTCGAATGTTCGGAATCCAGCTCCATATTTTTTTGGCCATCTATGGTCTTCCATACGTTGTAAGAGGCCATACCATTTTAACCTTTTCGTTTCAACGGTATCGATGATGAACCATGAACTTCCATCCGTTGTTGGATATCTTCATTTCTTACACATTCAAGTCTAGACAAGCCGCACCTACGCCTCCAGAAGTCCATTTCCAAGGCCTGAAGTTTGTCTTTATTCCTTTTAGTTAGCTCCCATACTTCAGCGCCATAGGTTGTAATGCTTTCTACAATTGTCTTATAAATGATAGTTTTAGTTTCCTTTGTTATTTTATTGTTCCATAAAACAGAGTTCAATTGTTTGATCGCTCTTCGTCCTTGGTTGATTTTGTTATTTATGTCCTCGTTACTGCTTCCCGTTTCCGTGAAAGTAACTCCTATTTGAACTTATTGGTGTTCTTTATTATCTCTGGTCCTATATAGAGATCTTGTCCTTTATCGCCCACAACCAAGTATTCCGTTTTCTTCACGTTAATCGTTAAGCCCCATTTTTTGTACTCTTCGAAAAGCTTCCTCATCATGTAACTGGAATCAATTTCATCACCTGCCACTATAACCTGGTCATCAGCAAACAACAGCGTAAACAGTGCTTCGTCATTAATTATTATACCCATATTAGGACACTTCTTAATCCACCGTTGTAGAGCTTCGTTCAAATATATCTTGAATAGTGAAGGAGCCAGACAGCATCCTTGTCTCAACACTTTCGCACTTCAAACTCTTCCGATACTTTATTTGCTATTTTTACAGCGCTAACACATCCCGTGTACAAATTTCTTATTGCTTTTAAGTAAGTACTGTTGACACCTATATTGTACATGCAGTTCCACAACTTGCTTAATGGAACGGTGTCATACGCTTTATGTAGATCTACGAACATTAGATGTACCGGTCTATCACGAACTATGTATTTCTCAGGTAGCTGTCTAAGAGTGAATATATTATCAATGCATGATCTGCCCGCCCTAAATCCACTTTGCTCTTCTGGCTCTTTCAGAGCTTCTTCAACTCGTGCTTTAATTATTCTTCCGTATAAGCGTGCTAGAGAGCTAATAACACTTCTGCCTCTATAATTATTACAATCTAATCGATTTTCTTTTTTAAATACAGATGTTATATAAGCTTTTTTCCAGTCTTTAGGGGGTTGTTTACCATGTAGGCACTTATTAAAGATAGTTCTAAGTGACTCTAGAAGGACATTCCGCGCTGCTTTTATTAGTTCTATGGGTATGTTTCCAGGGCCGGTCGATTTTCATCTATGCTTATTTCTCTGATGGGAACTCCTAATTCTGACCCGTAGTCAATACCGTTATCTTGTAAGTCTTCGGTTTGATCCATGTTATTAGGGTGATTCCTCCTTTATCTCTGTTTTGTGTTCTTAAACCTTTAAGAAGTTTCCACGAATGGTTTGCTTGAGTGTTTCATCTGCAGTTGTTTACCACGGCGCAACTTTCTTGCCAGAAATAATTGTTTGCTTCTGTTACGGCTGCACTTACTGAGCGTCTAAGCTGCTTATAGTCATTTCTATCATGTACACTGTTTGATGATAACCACTTTAAATATGCCGCCTTCTTCTTTGTTACCAGATCTTTAACATCTTCATTCCACCATGGAGGGGTTTTTGTTCTGGACTTACTTTTAATTTTATCCCCTAAGGCTTCCTTTGCAGCTTGGTGTATGTGCTCCCTAATTTGGTTTTACGATTCCTCTACTGAGGTCTCATGCATATTACTAAGTTTATTGGCTAGCCTTATTTGATATAGAAATCTTATAGAGTCATCCCTCAGTCCTTTTAGGTTGTACTGGATCTCGTTAACTTCGGTGGAACTTATACTGGCATTACGTTTATTAGTGGAATTTTTGTATGGAAATAAAACTTTTGCTTTCAATAAATGGTGGTCGGATCCACATTCAACACCTTTATATACTTGCTTTGACATCGGTAACTAGGCTATAAGCCGACTTCTTCGCCATAGTATTACATAATCGATGATCGATCTTAGCTGACGTGTTGGTTGTCTCCACGTGTACTTATGTATGTTTTTATGTTGAAACCATCCGTTAGAAATTTTTAGCGAGTGCTGTTGACACAATTGTACAAGTCTCTCTCAATTGTTATTTAGCGTGTTTTCACCATATCGCCCAACTACTGGGTCATTTTGTCGCGCTCCTGTTCTGCCGTTGAAGTCACCTAACAAAATAGTTTCTTTGCGATTATTTATACCGTTAAGTAATTCTGTCACCTTTTCATAAAATTTTTCTTTGATATTTACAACGGCATCTTCGTTGGGGGCGTATATTCCTATGATAATTAGGTCGTGACCCTTTATTGTCATGTCCACTTGTATAATTCGTTCGTCTATTTGTTCCCATCTCGTTATACAGTGAGCGCCAAAAAGCATTGGTCAGTTTCAATTTGTAATAACAATTTATTTGCTTAAATTACACAGTTAATCAAAACTATTTCTTAAAGACTAAGAATGGGAGATTCACTTATGAAAAATTCTGTCGGTTAAATGACTCCCCTCTTGTTGAATGCACTCTTTTAAACGGCGGCCGAAATCTCTCATCACAGGTTGCCGCATATCCTGCAGTATAGCTTCAATATTTTCTCGAATAAACATTTTAAGCTTTTCCAGATTTCTTATCTTTCTTATAAATACCCTGCTCTTCAAGTAATCCCAAAGAAAAAAGTCAGGAGTGGTTATGTCCTGCGATCTCGAAGGCCAAGGAGGGTCACCACAGCAAGAAATCAGTTTATTTGGAAACGATTGTCGTATGAGATTCGTATTATTTCTTGCGGTGTAATTGGTAGCACCGTTCTGTTGAAACCAAAATTCATTTACTATCTCCTCTTCTATTTGCGATAAAAAGATATTTGAAGCATGTAATGTCTTTGAGATGTAACCGTTACCGTTTCACCAATTTCCTCGAAACATTGAGCCCCGACAACCTTTGACTATGAAACAGCACACCAAACTGTCACTTTCGGAGGATGTCAAACATTGAAACAAAACTCCCAAGTTTTCTATTTATGAAGAAATCATCATTGATTCCATAGGTGAAGCGTATGGGTTTTTATTAGGTATTGAAACTGGAAATAAATACAGAGAAAAGTAAGATAATGGTGATAAATAAGAAGCATGAAGACAAAACAACAGTAAAGTGCAAGGGCACAACATTGGAGGAAGTGACAACCTATGAATATTTAGGGAGTCTAATAACAAATGATGGCAACATAGACGCAGAATTAACAAACAGAGGGAGGAAGTCAACTAAACTCTACTATGCATTAAGACCACTGTTATCGAAGAAGGAACTGAAACAAGAAACAAAAGTAAGAATCCATAATGTAATAACTATCCCAACACTATTATACGCATGTGAAAATTGGACGATACAGAAGAAACACGCAGGGAAGATAGAAGCTATGGAAATGAAGCACTTACGAAGAATAGCTGGGAAAACAAAGTGGGATAGACTAACTAATAGAACAATAAGGGAAATGGTAGAACTGGAGTCAATAACGAGTAAGGTACAAAGAAAACAACTTAACTGGTTCGGTCACATGACAAGAATGAGCCCAGACAGACTGACTAGGAAAGTATGGGAAACAAAACACTATAAGAAAAGGAGAAGAGGACGACCTAGGAAGAAATGGATACAACAAATAGCAGAAATAGGAAAAGATAGAGGGAAAACAGTGAAGGAGATGAAGGAACTAGCTGAAAATAGAAAAGAATGGAAAAAATGGACGACTGGATAAGCAACCCAAATCCGACGCCCTCAAGGGTACAAGGAAGGGGAGAAAGAAAGAGAAAGAAACTGACCAATGTTTTTTGGCGCTCACTGTACATCGTTTTAGGGATTTTTTTATAAGAATGGAGCCTCCACATTTCGCGCGATCCTCTTTGATAACTCCACTGTATATATGGATGTAATTATCTTTTTCTTCTGTCCCCTTTCCCTTTTTCTTTGTTTCGGTAAGTGCGGCTATGCCTATGTTGTATGCGTTTATTTCTTTAAGAACTTCTCGAAACTTGTTATTTAAACCTTGAACATTCCAGGTTGCAATATTCATAATCCTTTTTCGTTTGCGTTGTCGATTTCCATTTGGACCGTCCTGTTTCCGAGGCTTAGCTGTAGGAATTTTAGCATTTAAATATGTTTTTTTTTTACGGGGAAGGAGGTGCTAGCCCCTCGCCCAACCCTTAGGGAACTGTGGGTGTAATTTAGTCTGGTTTTTCATCTGAAGCCTGCCCGACAAGGGCAACCCTCCAGTTGCTTTGCAACCGTCGATATAGCCTCCAAAATCATTAAAACACGCAAGCCCTACCAGCACGACAAGGTCTACACCCATGGAGGGTGTACGATAGTTTGGACAATAATACGATAGTTTTGAGCGGTTGGTACTATAATTTTTCATTCTGTGGTTGGCAGCGCTGATCACAACTGTCATCTGTTTACATGACAAGTAACATAACCTATATTACCTGACACTTCAAAGCATTTGACAGTCGCTACGAATAAGTGTTTTGAATAACTAATGACATTAACAACACTTGTCCTATAGATTCAGGCCTGGAGTTCCCTGTTTGTGGAGGACAAACAATTTTCCGTCCACTTATTCACTCCATTCAAAGGGATTGATGCAAGGGATCGCCAGTCTAATGACGTTGTAGGGTTCAATCACGACACTGTGTTCAAGTTCTCTAACCCGGCAGGTTCCAAAGAGGGCCACGAGATAGATTCCACTAATTTCTGTGTTGAATTTGCACTGAAGGTAAATGACCGTTTCAAAACCAAGCACAATCTCCTCACCGTTTCATTTTTAGAGCCGTGGAAATGTTTTCGTCACAAACAACTTTAGCCAGGGCCGCAGTAAAATGCAGTTCACTCAAATAGCAGCTCAAACAATTGCTAAGGAATTGATGAGCGTCGAACAATGGCTCGATTGCAAGTGTGAAATGACAACGTCGTACACTGCTCAAAATAAATGCGAAGTTACGTATTCCAGGAAGCGCTCTACTCAAAAACAACGGGTAAGAGTTGTATCCTTATAGAAGTAAAATGTTTGCCATAGCGAAACTAATACTTGTATTTAATTTCAGAGAGGACGTGCTTATTAAGAGAAGCAACCACTTATGAAGATTTAGAACAATTTATATGTGTAATTTCTAAATCTCGTTACAGAGTTATATAATATTCTTGTTCATTAAAGTATTTTACCTTTTTGAAATAAAACTCTTACGTGCTTATCTAATTGTTTTGATTAAAATAAATAAGTTGATTCAATCACTTTCTTCCTCGTCACTAAATTAAGAACTTTTCTTAATTTTCCTTTTGGACTGATGCTGCTGATCTTGATCTCCGCTATAATTTCAGAATTTTTATGTGCCTTTCTACATTCATCAGAGCTCTCAAAATAATCATCTTTTCCCTACGATCATTACAAAATCATCAAAATACAACTGGAATAAGTGTTAAGTACCTAAATATGTGGCTTCGCAGTTTTCTTCTTTCTCTTTCTGACCTTCTTAAGCGCGATCTCGTGTTCTCCCCCCCCCTCACCACATTCGAAACAGTAGGATTTGTCTGGATAATTCTTTAAATATTATAACGTTACTTTTTCCAGTTTCAAAATAAAACTACAAATCTCATACTTTTCATTTTATAGATTCAGTGCTCCGCCCATTATCCCTTGCTATGCTGGCTTTCAATGTTCGCCCGAACATCTAAAAGAAAATCTTAGAAATACTGTTAGTTACGGTGTTACTACTACATGGTGCAAATTAGCTTCCTGGGCACACTTTTTAGCTTCATCACAATTAAGAAACTGTATAAAAGCTACTCCTTTACTTTTTCTAGTCTCTTGGTCTTTTACCACCGTCACCCTTAAATTTCAACAGTTTGTTAATGCTGATTATTAGGTCTTAAATTACGTACTTGGCAATTCTTCCATGATTTTCAAATATTTTGTGTAGGTCGTTATTTTTCAATTCGTACGGTAGGTTGGAAAGGTAAACTAATAATAATAATAATAATAATAAGGTTTATTGAATTGAATAACTGTACATAAGTTTTACATAATTAGTTAAGTTGTTATTCCATTATTTCAGTATTTATAATTTTTATTATCTATCTTATCTCATCTTATATTTCTACTTATTAGTTATTTCAATACACTAGAAAATATTTGATTTCGTACACGTAAGCCACTCACAAAAGCATAGCTTGTGCGTGAGCAACTCAAGTAACTTCGATGTAACTCGCTACCATTTTTATATAAATATTAATTCTTAATAAACTAACTAAAACCTAGTGGTAACTCTAGAAAATCAATTATAAGTAATTATTGCACAAATATGATTGCAATCTGAAAGTTTTTTTGTGCTACTTTGGTGTTTAGAGGAATTTTCCTATATGTGATAACAGCAGTACTCTGTCTTGTTCCATAATCCAAATTTTAATGGCTTTTTAAAATTTGCTTCTGGCATTTATTTCTTTGATATTGGAAGGTAATAAATTAAACATTCTTGGTCCTCAAAAATGTATACAGATTGGTCTTGTAAACTCTACTAATTTTGTTTTTATTTTTATTTTGGTTCTAGTGTTATGAGGATGGTCAATCTTTTTTAAGTCCTTTCTATGTTTATGCTGGTGTATAATCAATGTTTGTAGATAGATTTGTCTTAGGCAAAATATTTTTGTTCTGCGTATAGCTGATCAGTTGGATACATTTGTGTCTTACTAAACATTATTTTTATGAACCGCTTCTGCATCGCTTCCAATTTTCTTAAATGTATTTTTGATGCAGAGCCCCATCCAATAATTCCGTAACGTAACAGTGAGTCAACAAGTGAATAATATACCGTTTTTAGGTTTCAGGTGTTTAGAATACACTTTAAGGTTTTAAACTGGAATAGAATTTGCCTTAATTTGTTTAGTAGCGCATTTATTTGTGCATCCCATCTTAAATAGGTGTCGACGTATACTCCTAGATATTTTATTTTTTCCACTTTTTTTATACCGGGTGTCCGTTCTCAAAGTCGAACATAGGCGATTAACATTGTATTGAACATTTTTGCCAATTCCTGCTCGCCAATTCAACTTACAGGGAAGGTAATGGTATCAATGGAAAGATAAAATTATTACGCATCAAATGATACTAATAACAATATTCAAGATGCGATTTTTATTTTAAAATACTAATTTAAAACTTGGAAATTTCTAAATATGCCATGCCTTGCTTTTCAAGTTCGATAGCATTTGTCAAAAAAATTGGTAATTATTTGGCGAAAATCAGGTATTTTCTGTTAAAGTCTGTTAAAATTATCCACAGAAAAATGAATTATTTTAATGAAGAACGAATGAATGCACTAATGCTAATTGCCTATGTTCGACTTTGAGAATGGACACCCGGTATATGTTGTACTGTTGTTGGGGTTCATGACTGTTAAGGTATCATATGTAGGTGTGTTCTGATTACGACAGGTGAAAGGAATGAATTTGGTTTTATCAAAGTTTACAGTAAGGAGTTTGCGATTAAACCACTCATTTATATTTATTAGATCTGTTTCTGCTTTATGTTTCACATCTGTCCATGTTTTGCCTTTGTATAATATTACTGTATCATCCGCAATAGTATTGGACCTAGAACAGTTCCTTGGGGCACCCCGTATATTACTTCTGCTTTTTCACTTAGACAGGTTCCAATTTTTACATATTGGGGTCTGTGTTGTAGGTAAGATTCTATTAATTTATTGGCCTTTCCGCGAACTCATATGTTATGTAGGCATTCTAATAATTGTTTGTGGTTAACAGTATCGAAAGCTTTGGCTAGGTCAATAAATACTGCCAAATTAGGATTTCCTTCATCGAGTGCAGTTTGTATTTCCTTTACTACAACGGATATTGCGTCTTGTGTAGATTTTTCACTTTGAAATCCAAATTGGTTTGTAGATATAATGTTATGTTTGTTGAGGAAGTTTACTACTCTGGTTTGAATGACTTTTTCAAATATTTTTGCTACGTTGGAAATTAGAGATATAGATCTATAGTTTTCTCTATGTTGTTTTTCCCAATTTCTTATAAAGGCTTTATTACGGCAGCTTTAAATACATCGGGAAAGTTGCCCGTTTCAATTATTTTATTTATAAGGATTGCAAGAGGGTTAGATATTATTGACGCAACTTGTTTTAGAATGTCGGTACTTATATGGTCAATACCTGGTGCAGTGTCTGTTCTTAAAGTTTTAATTAAGTTGTGGATTTCATTTTCATCAGTCGGTAAGAGAAAGAATGAATTGGGGTTAATCTTTATAGTGTCTGCAAATCTCATTTTTTTTATTTTACTTATCTTATTCGCCATTGTTTTCCCTATAGATGTGTAATGCTGATTGAAAATGTTAGCTATCTCCACTTGATTTGTGATTGTTATTCCATCTTTGTTTTTTATCTGTGATATTTCTTTTAGTTCTGTTTTATTGCCAGTTATTGTTTTGACTACTTTCCAAAAATTTTTGCTAGAGCCATCGCTGTTTATTTTATTTTTAAAGTAATTGTTCTTTGCATTTCTTATTAAGGTGTTTAAATGATTTCTATATACCACGTAAGTGTTTTTTTTCGATGTTAGATGGGTCTCTTTTCCAATTTACAAAGGCTTTGTTTATTATTTACAGACTTTATTAAACCTTTCGTAATCCATTCCGTCCGCTTAATTTCATTATGTTTTCTCTCGATTTTGAGTGTTGAATCTTGTACTGCCGTTTTTAGTTGGCGAACGAAATAATCAGCTCTTTTTTCAATTTCCATACTGCTGAGTGTTTCCTCCAGTCTAGATTTTTGCAGTTTGTCTTTAAACATCTGAAGATTTATTCTGCTGATAGTTTTTTGTTCCTTTTTGTTCGATTTTCTTTCGGATGACATGAAGTGGCTACTCATTATTGAAAAATGGTCTGTTATATTACTTTGAAGAATAATTGTAGTACATTCCTCTGCACTTGCGGATTTGCAATATATATAATATATGCAAGTTTTTGAGTTACCCTGTATACGTGTGTATTTATTTATAATAGATTTATAACCCTTTTTACATAAGATGTTTCTATATTCATGACTGACATCAGCATCTGATAGGATATCTATATTGATATCTCCTACTACATAATTATTATAGTCTAAATTAGTGTGATTTTGAAGATAAATGTCAAGGCCATTAATAAATTCTATAGGGTCAGTAGATGGAGGCCTATATATTGCCGATATTACTATTGACTTACCCATGTATGTTATTAAAGTTTTAATTACTTGTAGATTAATTATGCTATGTAAACTTATACTAAATATGTGACTACTTTTAATATAAATAACTACTCCTACAGTTTGATTGAATTGATCGTCATTGTAAACCATTTCATATCCATTAATTTTGAAGTAATTTTTGTCACAGATTTTCCAAGTTTCAGTAAATATTATGACATCAAAATAGTTTACAAAACTGCAGTTGCTGCAGCATAGTGTACTACTGTTTTCCTGACATGCTTCGCTTTTATGCGCTCCCGCACAATACCGACAAGTAACTTTTCGTTGACACTCGCGTTTTTTGTGACCAAAACCGTAACAATTCATACACTGCTTTGTGTAGAGATCTTCTACTATTTTACAGCTTGCCCATCCTAGATTGATTCTTTTTGTAAAAAATTTCGGTAAGTACTTCCGGTTGTTTCTAAAGATAAAATCCAATTTCCACCTTTCCTTATTTGTGCTGCGTGTTTTATTTTGATCTGTTTATCCTCTTCTATTATGCAATGGTTTTGCATTATTTGTTCTTCTATTATTTCACCTTCCGTGATTTACTTGCAAATAGCAAACCTTTTTGTAATTAATCATTTCTTTCGGTTCGGCTATTTATTTTGCACAAACCTATTATTTAATTGACCTGAAAGTCAACTTCGACCACTGTGCAAAATGAGCTTTGCCTTTTGCGTTTCTTATTCAATTACTATACTATTACTGGCATTTCTTTACCAATGCATTTAGTCTGTGAAATTGAAGTTTAGTCTTGCAGTTATATAAAACGCCTCAACTCTGTGCTTATTGAAATGTCCATTAATTTACACTGCTAGCAGAGTCGAATCGTGGGCCTAAGACCATTATAATACCTACTTCACCAATCACCCAGATGGGACAACCCACGGCGATTCAGCTGTGATTGTCAAAAAACACTATCACTCACCATGAACAGGAATCCTACCACTGAAAATATCCAATGTGCAGGAATAATAGTACAAGTCCTCCCTTACTTACTAACAATTGCAGCAGTTTACAGTCCGCTTAGGCATCCCATATCAACAAATGAGCACGAAGAGTTATTCCAGTCCCTAGACAACAAATTCATAGTAGGACGAGATTGGAACGCAAAACTTACAGCCTGGGGCTCAGGGCTGATTAACCCAAAAAGTCGCAACCTTATAAGGCAATCAAAAGAAATAGCCATAACTACCTATCAACAGGAGACCCTACTTATTGGCCTAGCGACGTAAGAACGACACTAGACCCAATTGATTTCGTAATCACCAAGATCTATCTTCTGATCACTCCCCAGTTAACATCACCATAAGCACAATAAATAAACTCATATAAAACTTTGTACTAAAAATACAGATTGGGATCACTTCTGAAACCAACTGGAAGATAATATCAGCCTAGCAATTAGAATTAAAGAACCTCAAGAACTGGATGAAGCAACTCAACATCTAACTACCATGACACAAGCTGTTGCGTGGCAAACCACACCAACATCAATTAACTCGCCTGAAATGACTAATATGCCCCTTCATGTAAGAAATCTCATTATCGAGAAATGCAGAGCTAGAAAAAAGTGACAGAGAACAAGTAATAGCGAAAACAAAACCTCCTACAACAGACTTGCTCATCAACTTCGTAGCACATTAATGGAAGCTCGCAATGAAATCTTCAACGAATACATTACAAAACTCTCTCCTGATTATCACACTATATGGAAGGCAACGAAAAAATTTAAAAGGCCAGTAGTAGCAATCCCACCAATTAGAAATGTTGATAATAGCTGGGCTAGAACAGATAAGGACAAAGCAGATACCTTCGCAAAGCACCTTGCCGACGTTTTTACAACTCCAGTCCCCCAAGAAAACAACGATGACAACGAAATTGAAGCGTTCCAACTCTCTACCAATAGCACCATTCTCACCCGCTGAAGTCCGCCAGCAAATCAAACAAATACCCAAAAAGCTCCCGGTTATGACGTGATAATAGACGAAATAGTACAAAATCTCCCAAGAAAAGCGCTAGTGCTTCTTACAACTATATACTTACTTTCCAATACAGTGGAAATTCGCCCAAATCATAATGATTGTTAAGCCTGGAAAGCCACCCAACCAACCCTCATCCTACAGACCAATAAGCCTCCTACCCCTAATGTCAAAAGTATTCAAGAGACTACTACTTAAAAGTATCAAAGAATTAGTAGACCTTGATCATATAATTCCATGCTATCAGTTCTGATTCCGAGAATTCCATTCGACTATATACCAAGGACACCAGATCGTCACCCAAATAATGGAGAGCCTCGAAACAAGAAAGGTATGCATGGCTGCATTCCTAGATATAAAACAAGCCTTCAACAAGGTATGGTATACAGGCCTGTTATATAAGATGAAACTACACCTCCCAAGCCAGATCTATCTAGTGCTAAAATCGTACCATAATGAGAAATTCTTCCAAGTAAAGATAAAAAATGAAGAATCAGACTACCAACAAATCACGTCCGGAGTACCACAAGACAGTGTACTGGGACCACTGCTATACCCGATATACTCCTCCGACTGACCAACCACAGAGAATACTGTAATCGCCACATTCGCAAATGATACGGCCATCCTGGCAGTCAGCAAAACACCACAAGTAGCAGCAGACTACTTACACCACCTTGATTTAATACAAGAATGGACCAACAAATGGAGAATAACGGTTAACAGTGAAAAATCCACACAAATAACATTTACAGACGCTCAGTATGCCCTAAAACTAGATTCAACAACATCCCAATACTGATGAAGACCTAAATAAAATACCTTGGAATGCACCTCGATGAAAAACTAGCCTTGAGCTCACATATCAAATCCAAGAGGAAACAGCTTGGCTAACCATAAAAGTCAAACAAATGTACTGGGTAATTGATAATCGATCTGATCTTTCCATATCAAACAAGCTACTACTATACAAAGTAATATTAAAGCCCATATGGAATCCAACTATGGGTTTGTGCAGTCATCTCACACCAAAACACTCCAGAGGTTTCAATCTAAGACCCTACGCATGCTAGCAAATGCGCCATGGTACATCAGCAGTGATATCCTCCACACCGATCTAAAAATCCCATACGTACTCAGTGAAATCCAGAGACTTGCAAGCGCATATAGCCACAAGTTAGCAGGACATGGAAATAATCTTGTAGAGCAACTGTCAAACAAACCACCAGTCACAAGAAGACTTAAGTGGAACTGGCCACAAGACCTTCTATAATCAAATTAACCAATGCATATCTACCTGGGAGATCAGAGATGGCTGTACCCCCTTCATGACATGTAAAATATCATAACATTTACTTATTACTCAAATCAGAAGAGTCGATTGTAAATATGCAATTAAATTCGTTTAAAAACAAATATATAAATTGATAGATTAGAACAGATTACATTTGGAAACTATTGTGGATGGACTGATGGTATGGTATTGGTTTGTTCCGAAATTGAATGAGTAAATATGTTGTTGCAACTAATGCCTTCGAAATTTTACGGAAATAAAACCTTGACATGTCCTACTATTACACAAGTTCTGCTTAGACTGGTAGGCTATCTCAAAACAATAAGTTGCTTTAATATATCTTTTATTTGTATTCTGCCAACTCCTTGAAAACTATCAGATACTATTTTTAGATAAGTTTTAAAGTGGCTTCTTAAGCTAGGGTTATTTCTCAAGTGGGTCTTTACATGTTTAACTAAAGTAGGTTTTGCTGCTGTTTTATATTCGCAAGTAATTCAAAAATAAGGTTTCTCTTCTGTATGAATCTTCATATGTTTAAATAAATTACCTTTTTGTGCTGCTGTATAATTGCAAAAATAATATGATTAAGGATTTTTTCCCATGTGCGAATTCATATGTTTACCTAAACCACCTTTTTGTGCTGCTTTGTATTTACAAATAAAACATAAATACGGTTTTTCTCTTGTGTGTCTCTCCAGATGTTTAACTAAATTACATTTTTCTGTTTCTTTATAATTGCAAATAGAACATGCATACGGTTTTTCTCCTTTATGAGTCTTCATATGTCTAACTAAATTACTTTTTCTTGCTACTTTATACCCACAAATTGAACATGAATATGGTTTCGTTTCTGTATGAGTCTTCATATGCTCAACTAATGTACCTTTTTGTGCCGCTTTATATTAGCAAATGAAACATGAATAAGGTTTTTCTTCTGTATGAGTCTTCACATGATTAACTAACTTACATTTCCCTGCAGTATTATATTCATAAATGGAGCATGTGCAAAACTGTTTTGTATGAGTCATCACGTGTTCCGAGAAATTACTTTCGTCTTTTGCTTCGTATTCACGGACTTGGCAAACTAACTGATCTTCTAAGAGGGTTCCACTTCCTGTACACATACTAAGCACTTCATCTTTTATCTTTATCTTGAATGATCTCTTGCTGAACATGTAAATTGGCGACTACTCTACTTTCATGGACTTTCATCAGTGGTTCTTGTACCATGCTCATCATTGCATTAGGCAAATTATATTCAACAAGCAATCCAGTGAGACAAATGTCTCATTTAAAAAAACAAAAAAGACCGTTTTTCAAATAAAACGGGTATTAAATAAAAACTGTAGCCAGACCTAGAAGGTGTCAAAGTGGTTGCCTAACCGATCGACGTTTTAAGGCGCAGAGGGTCGCAGCTCCGTTTTGGCTGCTGAAACATTTTTATTTAATACGCGTTCTATTTGAAAAACGGTCTTTTTTGTGATTTCTCGAAAACCGGAAGTGTCACGTGACTGAAATTCGGTTCCTGAGCTGACATGACCATTCCAAACATATAACTTTTTTCTCTATCTCTTACGGTTTGGCTGCTGAAACAGCGTCCCGGACGGACGGACGGACGGACAAGTCTATTAGATAAAGGATTAATTCAGATTCCACGTCCATTATTATAAAACAAATGAAGAATCCGGATTTATTAAATGCAATATCTGGAAAGAACACGAAATTCAGTTAGGTTATATCGGTCATGTATATTTAGGATATCGAGTCTAACATTTTCACTTACATGTAATAATATGAAATTTAAAACGTAGGTATTTCGTTCAGACAACGGGTAGCAGCAAACACGATATAGACTTGCTACACAAACGGCTATTTAATTTTAATTTTTGCCAAGATGCTGACCCTCTTTAGATGTAGATCAAAAGTAAGTCAAAAGAGCTACTGCGGTATACAGGGTGCTCCGCAATCCATCACTTAGGATGACGTTCTTGGAATTATTTATTATTTTGCATGAAAAATTAGGACTATTTATACCAGAAATAATAGTAAAATTAAAACTCTTATCATAATGTTCCAACGAAGCTCACGGCTCTAACTCAACAATGTGTCTGCTTCAGGTCAGTCACTCTAATTAGCAAATTAATAAATTAAATTTTTACTTTATTAAAATGACAATTGACAAGAATTTGGTTATGTTTTCGACCCCTTAACGGATAGGGTTTCCTAATATATGATTTTAAGGAAAATGGTACATTATATTGGTTTTACATGACCAGGTAATCGTTTATCAGGAATTGCTTTCTATGCATTCGTCTAAATTGCATTGTGCAAATACTTCTCCGTCACTTACACGATCATACATGAACATCAAGAAACACAAAGTGATATTTTGAATCGAGAAGTGCCAAGAATACTATTAAGTCCTTTGCAGTTGTAATAACAGATGGCGCAAAAGTAATCACCCTATTAGAGTAACTGTATAATAGGAGAGTAGAGCAAACGATGACATTTAGGGATCCATACTGTGAAGTTAGTCATAATGTTCATAGTCGACTAAATCAATTTAGTATTGTGGATTCGTGTTTGAGCTTGAGTGTTTACTTGATTATAGTTCTATTGAGATGAAATAATCAACATTTTGAACAGTTGAAATAATAATGTAGTTACAAATTTATTACTTATATTTAAATGCTTGTTTTGTTAAGATCTGTTAGTATTATGTATATCGTAATTCCCCCCAAAGAACATGTGTATTTTGACACTGGGATTGCATTGCAAACAGAACCGAAATGGATAATATAAGAAAGGACGAACTTCCAAAGCAGCAAGTTCAGTGCCCGACAGATAAATAAATTGCAAAAAGTAATTTATTGCCAAATAAATAACTACACTTAATTACATGCTTAGATAAATTAGGTTTAATATTATTAGTTATTTAATTTTGAGGGCTGAAGACCTATATTGGTAGCTTGTTCAACAATTTTAAATAAATGTCAGCCAATACAGCTCCATTACTGCTATCTGCTGTGAAATAATAGACAACGGTTTGTTTCAATCTGCTTGAAATACCCCCTAAATGCAATATAACATTAAAATTAAAATTAAGCTTACTGTAGTTTTTCCACCTAGCATGAATGCTAAAGCCTTGGAAGCTAAACTATTTTTATGATTTGGTAGTGTTACTTTTTTAATTCTATCTCATCTAAAGTTAGTACCTATACAATCTTTTCAAATTTGGTGTTGCAATTAGAAAGTTTATTTTTGAATAATGTAAAGTCTGTTAAAATGCTGGACTGAAAATTTAAATGACGGAGATGAAAATTTTGAGTGCAAATAGATGGAAAAGGTAGATCCCTTAGATCATTGTACCCAGTTGTGCCACAGGAAAATGTTAATCTTAAAGGCTTTTCCAAAGTTTCATTCGAACATTTTTTAAATTTTTTGGTTTGATTGTTAAAGATTGAATCTGATCATCAGTTAGCATTTTCTTTAAATGTATTTTCAATAAATAAATGTTTCGTTTTGTTTTATTTAAAAGTTCTTATTATTTTTTTGTAATTTAGAATGTTGAACTAGCAGAGACTCGTACCTACTTCTTTTTGTAACAAGGTTCAGGTTCAGGTGGTGAAATTTCTACATGATCTTCAGTACTTGGATTTTACTTAACTGTGTTGATCTTTTCTAGTATTTTATGATCACTTTTTGCAACTTCCCATTGATTTGTTGTTCACATATTCTTAGCCTTTTACAGCCGTAATCTTGTCGCCCAATGTTTCTCAACCAAATTTTTTCCTCTCTAGATTATTTGGGATACTAAGTAAATAAAATCCATTTTAAAAACGTCTTTTACACTCACACACAGAACAGCCGGGTCATAACAAAATGAAATTCTTTATGTTTTACTTTCGAAAATTGAGTTTTGAATAATTTTGACAAATTTAATGTCACTCTCTGATTTCAAAAATCCAAAGCCCGCCGCGTACTTTTGAGCTCCAATGGGATCTTACGTTCCAGAATGGGATCCAACCAATCAAATACTCTTACCGCGTTTGCTTTACTCTCCTATTATACAGTTACTCTACACCCTATTAGAGTCCCTGTATATAGTAAGATAAGAGTTGGGACATGTGGAACCAATGTCAAATACCACTTGATTCCTCATCGAAGTTTTTTTCGCTTGTTAACCTTCAGTTTTGTTTGATTTGACAAATAATCCTTGCGTGACAATATGCATGTCAATAAATTCTTCGATTTGACATTGTCATTATTTTTAAACATTTACTATTTACTAATGAAAATATATTACGTATTAGATATGAAGAAACTTTAATTGCTTCCAACGCTTGTAATTCCAGCTAACATAAACACCATGAGTAGCAATCACAGTATGATTCGGGAGAGTAATCCAACCAACAAATTTATCAGAAGCCACGCAGCATATCTATGTACATTATCTAATTCATTTTGTCCAGGGTAATTATAGGTATATACTTTCTTAGTGATTCATATAATTTCAAAAATGTAAATACATGCTGTAAAATTTCACTTTCAAGTTTTAAACACTCCAGTTTTCTATTTAATGCTCAAACGGAAGGATATGGTAAATGCAGCTTTAATAAGCTCTTATAACCACTGGCTCCAAAGATAAATTTAAGATGTAATGCGGCCCTGGCAGTTTCATTGAACGATGGAATGAAGCAGTTGGTTTTGCGATGAATAGCATTAATTTGATCAGGATTGAAAATATTTTCTAAATTTTCAATTTTGTGGTTTCTTCTCTTGTCAGTTCATTGCTCAAAATCTTCTTATTATGGTTTAAAATACTATAATCGGCAAACATTTAGTATAGTTGAAACTTAGTTTTAATACGTTTCGATAATCTTTTGAAGCTCATAGATATTCTTGTCACTGACATTTTGTTAGCCATTGGTCTCCTGTGAAATGCTGATTATACAAGCGAAATCCATCCATATTTAAGAATTTCTTATTCCACTACGTCTCTTAGCGTGATTTTTTGAGAAACTTGTGAAAATAAAATGCCTGACTTGTATTACTACAATTAAGTGCTGAGCAGCCTGTCATAGTGACAGCAAATAAACTTTGGTATTTCGTTATTCAGTTTGAAAACGAGTTGTCAAATTGTGTAAAAACAGATACTCCATGAGATTGGTTCCAACCAATAAAAAACGGGCATCGTACATGTCCCAACTCTTACCTTATTATATACAGGGACTCTACACCCTATTAGAGATCCTGTATATAGTTTTTAGTAACCTATATACAGGGACTCTACACCCTATCGGAAGATGCTCTCATTTTTGCAAATGGCGTGTTATGTCATTGCGACTTTGACATTTGTGAAGTAAAGAGAAGCAGAATATACGTATACAAACCATGGATCGCTATATTCCTCAAGAACGCGGAATAATTGTGTCAATGTTTTTGACAAAATAATTTTTCAGTAGTTTTCGCTCAACGTGAATTTCATCGTTGATTTCTGGGTCGTGTGGGATCAATTGGACAAATACTGTGGCAGTTAACCGCTTGCCTCGAGAAGACTGGCTCAACACGGGACAGTTGCAGACGTGGCCGGCTCCAGAGTATTCGTTCAGTCGAGAATATCGCTGCTGTGGCTGCAGATGTCCAAGAGGACCCTCAAACATCAACCAAACGACGGGCCACGCAATTGGGCATCAGTACACGTTCTTTACAGCGAATTTTGGTGAAAGACTTGAAGATGTTCCCGTACAAAGTGCAACCGCACACATAGTACGAGCGACAATGGATATTCTGAAGCAAGTTTTCAATGCCGCTTAATCTCTCGTTTTGGATATTTGAACTGTCCCTCAAGATCGCCTAATTTGACCGTTCCAAACTCCTTTCTTTGGGGTATTCTGAAGTCACGGGTCCATACGAAGAAGCCAGAGATCTTGGCGGCCCTAAAGAAGAACATCTGACTAGTAGTGAAGAATTTATCACCAGAAATTTTGAGAAAAGTCGTGGAAAATGCTGTGAAACGAGCCGGAATGTGCATCAACTCTGTCGGTGTCCACTTGACCGATATTATCTTAGCGACTTAATGGAAAAAAAATTAAACGTCTAAATAATCATAATCAACAAATAGAACCAATTCTTTTTATTTACAAACGAAGTTACTGCCTTAGGAAATCGAGTGAGGACTTTTGCGCCACCTGTTACAAGGAATCAGTACTAGAAAGTCTATAGACGATCAGCTTTTGTATTTGTACGATAAAATTTAAGATTTTATTCAATTTTGACAGTTTAAAGTGACATTATTAACTCCATAACAACCTCCATAAGCAGTCAATTACTCACAAGTGAAATTTTAGCGATTTAATTCACTAGTATATTAAAGAAGTATAATTCAATAGTGAATTAAAAAAAGTTTCAATGATGAACAACATATTTTTATTATTTCTACAAATATTTACATTCAATTATGCTCACTCAGTAGTATGTAGTATAAAAGTTACAAATATTACTAAAATTTATATTAAATCGACGATGAATGGGCAAATTTATATCTTGATTTGAATATTTTTTTATTCAAAATTTCGTCAACACTGAATAAAAACATATATACGCCACATGAATTATACATTTATTCACTCAAAGATATGATCTCACTCACACTACGTGCTCATGAGCTCAACATTTTTTCCCGAATAAACGTATGTTTAACTCACTTACTGTATAATATTTATTATTCAATTCCTACGGTTGAAGTTGTAGTTAAACTATTAATTTCAGAAGCATAAAATAGAGTTTTATCTATTTATGTCACGCACTGCATTGTTGGTAATACTGTCAAGCTATGTCAAATTCGTGATTTGCACGTTAAGTTTTGTGCCAGTCTGTGTCAAATAACAAACAAAACCTAACCTACTAACCTCAAATTTGATATAGGCTGACAATACACTTCAGAACTGCCAAACCTATATCACGAATCACGATTTGATCTCTCGGTACTTTCCAAATTGTCACTATGACTTTTCACGGCTGTCACTAGACAATAATTTATGTTTTTTATGTCCTACCAGTACATTAATTGAAATTAATGACTCTATTTTAAGGTATCTTAGATACAAAATAACGCTCCAGGGCAATTATTTTCTTCATAAGAACACTAGGGTTATTATGAAAAATTAACAGTATTTGTTTCCATGGATATGCACCACTGTCACAATGAAAATTAATGACAGCTTAGCTAATGTCACAAATCTAACTTAGATCAGCTAACTAGATCAATCTTAAATACCATATCATAGTAATTATATGAATTGAATATGAATTAGGTAAGAAAATTGGTAGGACATAAAACCTTGAAGGCACCACGGGCATTATGAGCTAAGAGCCCGCGATTGTTGTACACACCTCGGGCCAAAGCCCTCGGTTAGTACACTAACAATCTTGGGCTCTTATTTTACTCATAATGCCCTTAGTACCTTAATAACTATTATATATGTATTTATTGAGTTGTTGGATAAGACGTTATATTGTATTCGTGTTTTAGTTGCGCTTTATCCACTCAAGAAAATTAACTGTTTGAACTTCTTTCCCGCATTTAAACATCCTATCGTTGATAAAACGCCTTCTAAAACACATATACAATAAATTACTATTAACTACTATAATTTTAGATGCATGAAAAAGAAAAATTTGCTTTTTGAGCGTCACATAATTTCTTAGTGTTTAATGTGTTTACAATTTTATGTTGTTGTTCACTTTTTTAATGGCGACGGAATTCAAAATGGTATACACAAATATTTGATCTTTAGTCAAGACGTTAAGAGTTTAGTTAAACTGCGAGATCAGGTTATTATTAACGGGGGTGATATTTTATTATTAGTGAAATACGGCTGCAGAATGATATAATGGATAAAAATATTTAGCTTCCGGGATATAAAATAATACGTAAGGATAGACAGCGCAAAGAAAGGATGGGGTGTGGCGCTTTACATTCTGAATTGTTTAGAAAACACTACGTCTGTGTTAATTAAAGAGCTATTGTTCAGGTTTAAAATTAACAAAAGGCAATATATTTTTGGTGTCATCTATAGGCCACCTGATATAATCTGTGATCATTTTTTAGAGGCATTTGACAGTATTATTTCTTTTAGACAATTCGATGTATTATTTTGTACCGCCGAGGACAACGTTAAAATGTATTCTTTTATCGACCATTATAATCTAAAACAAAAATAACTACGCCACTTATGCTCACTGCTAAAATGGCAACACTGTATGTGTAATTATAAATACCGTGAACGCCAAAAAGTCGGCATCATATGGAAAAAAAATATTTTTGATTTTTCAAAAAAACTCTTTACGACCATAATTGCTGCTTGTCTAAACACCTATTTAGTCCCTTTCATATCTACCGAGTGATTTTTACTTATTTAGAAACTGGTGTTTTTCGAAATCGTCAAAATCCAAAAAGTGCTATTTTTCGGAAATTAAGTAAGATTTCAATGAAATTTTTTTTAGATTGTGTTAATTTTACCTGAATGAACAATTTCAAGGCCATCAAATAACCGCATTTCTTTAACTTTAGCTAAAATTTATTTTTTTTAAATATTTTTCGAAAGACTAAATGTTGAAGTTGAAATAATTTTAGCTGCAGACTTTAAAGATTCGAAAAATAATTACTCCTTCAAATGTTTTATTTTTTCCCGAAAAGTTATGTTCGCATAATCTTTACGTTTTTAATGCTAGGCGTTTTTTTAGGAGAAACATTTTTCAATGATAATTAATATCTACTTAAATAGTTTCTAAAAACTCTAATCTAGCCCTGTTAATGAATTACTGTTAGAACAATCCTGTAAATGATCTTTTATACAGTTATTTTCTGGCATTGAGATTGTTCAGTAAGATCAACCTAACACACTCTAAAAAAATCTCATTGAAATCTTACTTAATTTCTGAAAAATAGCACTTTTCGGATTTTGACAATTTCGAAAAATGCCATTTTCTAAATAAAAATCACTTGGTATATGTGATAGGGGCTAAATACGTTTTTAGATAAGCACAAATTATTGTAAAGTTGTTTTTAAAAATCAAAAATAAAAAATTTTCTCATGTGTCTCATAAAGTTTTCTACATATGGGAAACTTTTTTAATTATCTATTTATGAAGAGAAAGTATTCTTCATAAAAAGTTTTGCATTACCCAAAAACCAAAATGCGCCCATAAAATTCGAAAACTATCTGATATCATACAAGGTGGATAAAAAAAATAATTCGGCTAAAGAGCAAAGTACCGTTATTTCTAAAGATAACAAAAAATGTTACTTAGAAATGTTATGCAAAATAAAAAGTTATGTAAAATTATGAAATGGCGGACTTTTGTAATTATTTTTTTTAATAACGCGTCACATAAAAAATAAGTGGACCTCGCTCTTTAACTGAATTATTATTTTTTGATCCACTTAGTATAATCTCAGATAGTTTCGGAATTTAATGAGAGCATTTTAACTTTTGAGTAATGCAAAACTTTTTATGAACTATAGTTTCTCTTTATAAATGGATAATTAAAAAAGTTTCTCATATGTAGAGAACTTTATGGGACACACTGTGTATATAACCGTGTACGTTCCGACGTGGGTCACTCTTTTATCATCACCGTATATTTTATAATTCAACGATAAGCCTAGATCTTACGAAGCTTCCCATTAGGCAGGTAGTTAAGGTTGAGTGTTTCATTTGACCGTTTCAGTCTTATTAGAAACAAGAAATAAAAAAGAAAATATTTCAACGCCACTACGAATACTACTACATTTGGAGCCGGACATCTAGAGATTCGAAGTATAATACGCCATAAAGACTCATAGATAACAAATTCCCAGCACTTATGGTTTTAGAACAGACATTATTAAAACCACGGGAGAAAAAGGTGCTAAGATACTTCACTCAATTTTCCAAAGGATTTTGAAAAGTAGGCTGTAGTCTGGATTATCAATGACAGACTAAAAGCATAAGTATTATATGGCAAATTTCTCCCGAGCGATCACCAATATGGATGATCAGAAGACTTACTTTACAAAAAGCGTGGAGCAGAGTAAATATGTATATAGCATATAGTTTATAGTGTATTGTAAACCTCCTTACACAAATTATTCGGTAGAGGAGACTTTGGACAATATCTTGCACTGGCCACCCTTTGTTGTGCCTTTGAATGTGCAAAACTTTCAAACATTGATGTTAATTAGGTATTTTGAATTACAAATTGCCCTCTTTGAATAATAATGTCCGTAATTACTTTTTATAATAGCGCCTGAAACTTTACAGGGGTGGGTTCCGTTATCTAGTTACTTATTTCTGAAAAATTGATCTTCCAATATTTTAAAACCTCATTCAAATCGTAAGTCACATCTGATGTCAACCAAATGTCAAAAACAATTCTCAAATTCCAATGACAAATGCCCTATCCTTAGAATGGTACATTATAATATTTAATAACACAGTAAGTTTTTATTTGTAATCAATTTCACCTTATTAACGCCTTTATTTATGTTCTAGTTAGTATACTCTAATAAATCACCCACCTTGTATGATTATTACATAACCTCCAAGACAGCAACCTATTTGAGATATGCAGCTCAACCCCTTCAATCTTCCTACTGCAATGCACCTCTCTCCAACAGACAACTCGCTCCTACTGTCCAACACCAACAAGTCTCAAACTCCCATCGGCTATCAGCAAACCTGGACCTCCACCTGCCACAGTCCACTGCTACCTGGAACGCTCCTTCCCTCTCAGATGCTACCCCTTTGGAATTTCTACTCAACAATACATATCCTGAAGTAATCCCATTTTACTCCCATCACATGTCAAATGTAATATTCAAAATAAAGCTGACCCAGTATTCCTCTTTAGTACCTACTTTACTTGTACGTAACAATTCTTCTATTCATTAGTTTAGTCTACCATTTACCAGTAATCTTCTTTAGTTAATTCTTCTTCTATGCTTGTTCTTTTAAAATTTCATTTATCACCACGCAGATTTAGTTTATATACCCTATTTATCCCAACCATAAATATAAGAAATAAACAGGGTTATCTTCCATATTTTTAATGATGCCAAAATTAGTTAATACATTTTCAGTTTGTTATTTATTCTACTCAAACAAATTTCCTTCACTACCTCATATCATTATTGAGGCCTTCTAGTCTATTCAAATTTGATTGCAACCTACTTAATTTTATTTTTATTCGAATTTAACACTTGCCATTGATTCCTAAACTGTATTTTATAAATTTTATTTTATTTTTAATCCACCTGTAACTTTCCAATAGCTATGTTTCAGATACTAATCTGCCTTATCTCGAATTTATTCAGGGAGCTATATAAACATTATCAACCCATTGTAATATCCCATTTTTTTAACAAATTCTTATTTAAACCACATTATGCTGTAACGTTTCGCCCAGCGCGAACGCGATTCTAGAAATTAAAAATTAATTAGCGCGTTCCCCCTTGTCGTGCACCACGTTAGAGACCGAAGCTCCGCGCCGAGAGGACGACGTGACGTCACCACTGCGCACCTAGACTACGAATCCCCTCTCCAACGACCTCCGATTACGCTCGCACCAGGTATAAAAGCAGAATCCGGAGCGCAGACAGGGGAGAATTTCCTAGAATTTCCTAGATCTTCCCACTCCTCTCGCCTCGCCTGTACTCTCAGGAGTGTCACCCAGGACACTTCGAGGGTATCCCGACCAGCTACCTGAACCCCTGAACGTTCGGAGTGTTGCTATACTTTCCAACGTTATTTCCTCGAATTCCTGCACGTTTGGATTGTTATTTTACTTTCCAACGTTATTCTTTTGAACTCCTGCACGTTTGGATTGTTACTTTACTTTCCAACGTTATTCTCTTGAACCCCTGCACGTTCGGATTGTTGTTATACTTTCCAGCGTCATTTCCCGAGCACCTAGCGACCTAGAGAACCGCCCCAGGTCCGACGGCGACGACGTCAGACACCTGGATATAAGCAGAGTTTTTCCAAACTCGCCGACGACGCCTTCCAAAGTTTGGGCACTCGGGAGGCCAAGCCGAGTGCGCCGGTGACAACGCCGTCCGCGAAACAAATTTCCTAGCACCAGGACGGCGACACCGACGCAATCAGGCCTGTTAATTGCGACCGGAGTGGCTCAGCATCTCCGAGGCCGAGGAGCGTGCACCGGGGGTTCCTGCGGAGTAAGCCCGAGGCCGCCGCCCATAGGCACGCACTCCTGGAGCTAGGGTAACTCAGCGGCCGCCTCCGCCAACAAGAAACGGCGTTTAATTAATCAAAACCCACTCACCTAGCGCGGCAGTACAGCTGGCAAGTAAAACAAATTAAATACGGCGTCCATCACTCGAACGTTGGGAATTTCACTGTCAGAGCTCCAGACGCCCTAGGTATGCACACAATTTAATTTAACATTGACCACAGTTTTGTTTATTTAACGATTTCAAGACCAAATGTATTGTTGTTGTCCGCCATCACTGGCGGCCTACTAATCTGTCATATTACCTGTTCAGGGCCGGCGCGTTGCCAACGTGACGAGAGGACTGACGCACATACAGGCTGTCCCATAATAGTGTGCCACTGCTCGACTGCCGACGAACGAACGCCCCGTTAGAAGAGTTATTTTATTTTTATGTCATTACACTCTATTATTTCGTGTTGTTTTAATACAGTTTAATTTAATGTATCTAGTTAAATATTATTATATAATAGTAAGAAGTTATTCTGTGTTTCTATTCCACGTTACTATCTGAGTTTATTATTTGGATCTTGGCTTTTTGAGCTAACCTTGGGCAACCAGTTTTCAGGCTGGTGATTGTAGCATTTAAATTAAACTAGCCCGTCAGGCTACAATGCTCGTATCATAACAATATATTTTCATTCAGAAACTGCTATAAGTTTCCAACTATTCGTTGGTGTGTATTTGGTGGCTTACCCTCTAGGTCTATTTCTATGTGGATTTTCAAAAATCCTTGGGGTTAGAAAATTTTCGCGATTTTTTGAAAGGTTGTCATTATAGGTGGAGCGAGTTCTTGTAGCCATCTTGGTGAGACTAACTGATACATTTCTTCTGCTGTGTGCTGGACCTTTCCGAAGTTTTCACCGAAGTGTGGATCAAAAACCGTTCAATATCGTTGAAAGTTTATACCAGTAGCTTCGTGTTGTTTATGCAGTAGGTGAAATTCATCTGTTTATGACGGAATTGGCAAGTACTTCAGAAGCAAAACATCTAGCCTATCTTCAACTTCCGATATGTTAATCCAGCTTCGCTTTTGCTAAACGCTTGACGATTTGTTGATATTTTAGGTCTCTTATTATTGCGCTTGTTTTTTGTGCTCTGATGCCATCACGTGAAACGCATGCTGGGTGTTCTGTACAGCTACGCTGGTAAAATATATCTCTCCAAAGCGCTCCAGACTGGAGAAAATCCCGTAGAACTCAACCATGTCGTTTGGGCAGTTTATTCACGGCTCTTGTGACTTCTCCATGGTCTAGATGCCGACTTGAGCCAAGATACGAAGGCGAGCCACGTAAACAAACGCACGTGGTCGGTGAATATCACGTGATAGAAAGGCATTCTGCAGTTGGCCGTTTCGAAGAGAAAGTTGAACACCGTTTATACGCGTCGTTACACCAGAGGAGGAATGAGCGTTGTTTTGTTGTGTGGTAATTTCTTTTACGGCAACATGCGACGGAAGTCTACGTAAAATGTGCACCGTGTGAAACTGGTTTAGCGTGCACCGAGAACTGTCAGAATCTTTGTTTAAATCGCTCGCCTTCGTAACTTGACTCAAATATAGGCTTGAGCATAACCAAGTACCTCCTTACTATACCTTATTGTAACCTTTTTTACTCACGGGTCGCGATCATGATTTCTTGTAGATTGTTAAGAATTGGAAATCTTTCTGCGGCAGCATCGCTTATTATGGGCCCATTTCGGGTGATCATAAATGATTGTGATTTTTTTTTCTTACGTTGGCACTGTTTATGTTGGTGGCACTGTAAATCTATATCAAATTCGAGGTTAGCAGGTTAGGTTTTGCGTCAGTCTGTGTCAAAACTGACGCTAAACCTTCTAACGTTACACACGTTTGGTCCCGTACTTAAATTCAAAGGATACATAAAATGTATTCAGAATTTAATCCGTCGCCTTATCAAGCCATTGCATCTCAATGCCGCGTCAAAAGGCGATAACCGAAGGCATCAGGCGATGCGCGGACCGTGCAAATGACACGAGAGAGTGTCTTCCCCCGCCACTGGAGTAGGGAGTCCGGGCACAGACAAGAAGTCATGGAGCGTATAAAAAGGAGCATCTGGTAGCTCCCGAGAGGATTATTATTCTAGATCCCGACCGAAATCCTCTCCTGCCTTACCTTGTAGTGAATTCGTTTTACACTGACAGAGTTGACTGTCTAAGTAGTGCGAATTCATTTATAAAGGCCCTTAGGGGGTTGACAGAGCATAACTGCCAATCCTTGTAGGCATTCCAGTAACCTAGTGCACATTCCTGAACCTGTCGGACCGTCATTAATTGCAAGCTGAGACCGCAGCCCCTGTAAATTAATTTTTTCTACTCACTGTATAGAAAGTCGGCTTTTGCGCCCTAGTTTTAGGAAACAAAACTGTCAATTTCCCGCCAGCGGAAGCCAATTTTTATTTGCTTCCGGCGGGAGCCAATATTTATTTGCTCCCGCATTTGTGTTTATGTCACCATGGATATCACACCAAAGCTTTACAACGTTATGCTGATTTGGAAATTAGACAAAATGTCACTACAGAAATCTAGAGTCACGGTAATGATTTACTAAAGCAAAATTTTTGAAATTCAGCGCAATAGAACATGCGTTCGAAGAAAAAATCATATATACATCACTGGAGCAAAGGTTCATTTCCTCCCTTGTGTGTTTAATGCCCTCCGCTAACGCGTCGGGCACTAAATTCACACGCTGGAGGAAATGAATACCTTTGCTCCCTAGATATATAAATAGCTATTACCTGCACCCTGCATAACTAGATCGCCGTTAATCAACATTATTATCCGAGGTTCCATCCGAAACCTTTCCCTGCCTTACCTTATAAGCGAATCTATTTTGCCCTGACAGAGTGATTGTCTAAGCAAAGTGAATTCGTTGATAAGCGACCTTAAGGTGCTGACAGCGTTAACTGCCAGTCTTTGAGGACGATCTAGCGGATTATTAAATTCACCTGAACCCATCTACTGCCATTCCCACGTCGACCGAGTTCCGATAGCCCGCATATTTAACGAAGTTAATTCTGTTAAATTTAAAGCAATTCGAGGTCGCCGGTGCCGCTCTTATCGCTCTGATTACTACACGCGAAGATTAACTGATTAGGAGCGTACCTGCATAAACCCTCGCCGCCGTCCAAGGAGCGTCCTAGAAGCCGGCTAAAGAAGATCTGCGGCCGCATCGCCTATTCGAGCGGCGATTGCCGGCGAATTACGTGCTGGGACTGGGACAAGTTTGCGAACTTCCCAGCCGCTCGTAAGCCTTTCACCGTACCCAGGTAAACTCCAAAAATACACTTTTAATCCAAGAACATTGCAGCAGCCATTGTTGTTGACAATCGCTTATCAACACTGCCGCAAAGGACCTACCACCGCCTCCAGCAGAATTGACATGCGGGAGCTTCGAGCGAGTGATTAAGCCTACTCGGCGCCATCGCCCGAAGAATCGACGCGCGTCCTAGTAGAGCAGATCCAACGGGCCGGTGGTACTCTTCTGCAACTTGGGTTGCAGATCCGTCCAGCACTCCGAGCAACCACTTATGAACAATTTGGTGTTTTGCGCAATATACATTTCATTTTATTAATTTTGTTGTACATAATTAAAAATATTATATTTAATTCCGAATGTTAGCTGGTGTTATTATTGGTCTATACTATATTTGAGCTAAAGGAACCATTCTTCGACTAGAGTAAATCCGAGGCACAAAGTTTAGCGGCTTTAATAAAATTTATTAAAGCAACTTTCGGGGCAAGTTGAGCATTGTACCGCCAGATGCCAGCGCATAAAATACCAGCCTCTACACCTCAAGGTAAATGAGATTACAGATTATACATATAACTATAATAAAATAAAGGCGAAATATCACAACCTAACCTGCTAATCTGGAATTTGACATAGACTTACAGTATCACCAACATAAACAGTGCCAACCTAAGAAAAAAAAATCACAACCATTTATGATCACCCGGTATGCTTACAAAACTAGCTTAGTGCCTTTTGATGTTTTTGTAGTGGCTGATTCAACAATTTGGCTGCAATCAATTAGCGCTGAAAATGTTCAACAATCTTTTGCGCACGATAATGTTATTTGCGAAGGAGTATTGAAGCTTTTTTCTGTTGTTCTTTGAAGTGTAATACAAGAATTCGGACTCATAAAACATATTGGGCGAATTTCGGTTTCCGTACCCCGCTTTCGCCAGTTTTTATTAGCGAGTGGGGTGAAAAGCTTTGCAAAGACATTGAGCCACTATTAGACCTTTATTCGAATTATTTGAATTAAAAGTTGCTAATAGAACTGCGTCAATGTATCAATAAGTTCACTTTTATAAATAATAAAAAAGTACAGCAAAATGTAAACTTCAATTTATTAAAATTACTCTACTACAAACATATTAAAATACACAAAACTATAGGTTTCTACCTCTTACAATTTTAATTTCCTGTATATCAGTGTGCTTTATGAAAAATGTTATGTGGTTTAGAAATTTACACCAATAGCTATAGCTTTTCTGGTTTGGTCCGTCTCAAACCAGTGTTACTTCCAGCCCACCCACCCCATCCTGCTCAGGAACTACTGGCAAAAGTTTTCTACACCCCAAGACAGTTCCTAAATCACAGAGTTTTATTCCTGTAAAGCATGATTAAGTATTATTGAATATTCAGGTTACCTTATAGACCTATTTGGTGTGTTGGGGAATTAAAACAGATTATGTTAAATTCATATAACACTCCAAGTTGATTGTAATTATCGAATACAGATGGACGACCTATTTTTACTAATAGCTTGCCTTAATTAAACTTATCTTTCAGCATTCAGCATTATTGTCAATGTGGGTTCCCAATTCCCAACTTTAAAACTATTCCTTTAATTTGAATCTACAATCAATCCTAAGGTATGATTCTAAGCATTACGTCAGAATTCTTAAATCAGCTAAACTATAAAAAATATAAGTTTCTTCGTAGTTACTTTATATGAGTGGTTTATTTATTATGTTTTAACAGATTAACTCGTTCAACAATTTAAAAATCAACTGTTTTGATTCCTAGCACAAGAAATAATGTTGCTTGAGGTCAGTTTTGCGAAAGATAATGGCAAAAAAGCAGGGTCAGAGGGCAACATATAAAAGTAGATTTAAAAATCGATTTCCGTTAGTCCTTCCATTATGGCTAGGCAAAGAAGACTCTTGCTGGGCTTCACTGCGCTCATACTTTTTGTTCTTCCGCCTAATCTGGCTGATAAACATGATGAATATGGTTCTCTTCTTATTACTCCGTTAATAAATACATTTTAAGAAAGTAGGTACATATTTTTTAATTTAAAAATTAGCCAGCATAAACATTGGAGAATATAAAGATAATTGGTTGGAAGATTTTATTCAGAATTGCAGGTTTTTTTATTAAACAGTCTGTAAAATCTGTATTAAGCACAATATCTGCGTGTGTTAAACGACTCAAATGGTAATTATATATATGTACGATATAGCCTGATAGGAAACGCAGTAAGCCCGATCGGAGACGAAATAAGTCCGATCGGATACGACGCTTATAGACACAGCATACGTTTATATATGTATACGAATATATATTAGCGCTATAAACGATCAAAGCTGTTAGATTTTCTTCTACTCCTGCTTATCTGTTTCTATAGGGCTCCTCCATTCGTTTCCTAGTCTGTATACATGACCTAGCCACCTTAGCCCTAGTTCTGTAACGATTGTCACAATATAGTTCCTATATTTTGACCCTGATTTTGTCTCCAATTATTTTCCCCACACTTATCCATTCCTGTTGTGTTTTGGTCAGTACGCATGTCTCGTTTGAGTAGAGAACACAAGTATTTGCCATTGTCATGTATATTTTCCCTTACCTTGCACTTACAAATTTATGTAGCAGAACTTCTATTGTTTATAATTCCGTGGCTTGGTTCTAAGAATCAGCTTTAAAGTTACATCTTCTTTCTTATTATTGTTTCTTGCAAAATGGCATTGTTGGTCACCGATTCACTTTAAATACATTTTTTTGCAAAAATATTACATTGCCCTTTTAGGATCAACAAAAATATGGCAAAATGGACTTCTTTAAGATGCTTATCTTCATCTTTACTTCCACTGAGAGTAGTGGTAGCTGTTGGCGCACTGTATTGAGAAACTACAAACAGTATATAAGCGCTCAAATGCAATTCTTACTCGTTTAATATTTTTTTCATTTCTAACAGGTCTTCCACTACCACTACCCATTGCTTTTGTTTTGGGAACAAATCCATCTTTTTGCTATTTTGTAACCCATCTGCAAATGGCCGGTCGAGGTGGTGCTAGCAGTGCAACATAATGAATAATTCAGTAAGCACAGAGTTGGGGTGTTTTATGTGGCTGCAATGATAAGGTTAACATTCAAACAACGAATGCATTGGTAAAGAGATGTCAGTAATAGTAAAGTAATTGAGTAAAAGGAACGCAAGGGGCAAAGCTTGTTTTTCACAGGGGTCGAAATTTCAAAAATTAACCAATAGGTTTGTGCAGAATGAATAACCGAACCGAAAGAAAGTAATACACACAAAAAGGTTTGCTATGTGCATGTAAAAGAAGCGTAGATTTAGTGAAATTGGTGAGGAATAGTAAAAGGTAACGAAATCTGAAATAAAATAACAATACATTGCGAAAGAGCAATTTTGAAAAGCAGGCAGCAGGACATAGAAGAAGCAAATAAGAAGTGATGAAATCTATAGATAATCAGTGCATTAAACGTTAGTGAAAAGCAGAGCAATTAATAAAACGTGTATGTGTGTGGCTCAAAGAAACCATTTAGAATAAGAAAAAGACAATATTTTAATTTGTAAGAAATTTGAAAATGTAAAATTATGTACTCAAACTTATTTTTAATATGCACTAAAATTCATCAAAACTTATTTCCGTTAGCATTGTAACTATAGCAACGAATTTTTTGTTAAATAACGGAAAAACGAAGAGAACAAAAGAATAATTATTAAGCTTGACATTGTGAAATTTGAGCTCCACTTCAATTAAAGTTTTAATATAATAAATAACCATTTTAAAACCTGAAAAGTATATTATTGTGTTGTGCACTTGTCAAAGTTCATGTGGGCATGTTTTGGAGGTTTCCGCAACATAAAAATAAAATTTTCTCAGAAAGCATCTCCGACGATTTCGGCAGCCGTTCAGTTCAGGATTCCGATATTCAATTCCGGCCAAGATAAGGGCCCAGAGCCAGGGATCTTCACTGCTACGCATCGGGCACGACTGCAGGAGTGCCTCCGCCAGCATCAACACCAGAACAAGCCGTTCCAGAGGCAGATACCAACTGGGGTCATCTCCGAGCATTGCGGAAGCTACCACCGATCAGTAAAGGTAGGAAATTTGCCTAAAATAACTGTGTTAGCGTGCGGAATTCGAGGGGCATACAAGATTAGGCCATACTGAAGAAGAAACCAGCTTGTTCAGGGCTCCACCGAAGGCGCAGTTCGAAAAATAAGCAAGGCGTCCCAAATTTTGAGGTTATGCGAAGGTATCGAAGCGTCCGGTTAAACAATTGCAAAATTTAAGACGGCGTCCATCTGACGTCAAGAAATAAATACCTGCCTGAAACAAAAGATGTTATTTGCCACCAAAGCGCGAAGATTTGAATAAATTCCTTACGAATGTTCATAATTTCGCTCATTTTAAAGTAAACACCGCTGACTATACAACACAAACCATTTTGTGGGATTTTTGACAGATTGGTAAACATTTAATTACCGCGTATTCGAACTAATTCCGGTGTACAGTACCGCACCAGATAAATTGTAAATTAGGAACTCACCCTAGGATTAAAGAGTTATTGTTCTAGTTTTTCCAAATTATTTGCAGCTAAATAAAAAATTTAATACAGCATACAACCATTTAGTTTGTGCAGTAAATTAGTACAGGTCACATTTTAACCAGCCTAATAAAATGGCAGGCAAAGTTCAAACACAATAAGAATATTAAGCAGAGGATTGTGCTTTTTGGATTTTGCTCTGGCTTATATAACAATTAAATTAATTAATAATATAGCAAATTATTATATAGGTGCCCTCAAGGTAAGAGCCTTTACAATACGTACAAAGTCTGATGCAAGTGAAATTGGAAGGTCGCTACTTTATGTTTGCAGATGATGTATTAGTATATAGTGGGGTTAGCAGCAACCAGTTAGAGAGAGAAATAAATGAAGATCTTAAGAAATATACAGCATGGCTACAACAAAATAAGTTAAAGATAAATATTTAAAAAACGGTATACATGCAGTTTAATCGAAAAAAATCTAAAAACACATACTCCTATAATAAAATTAGAAAACGAATCATTAAAGCTAGTCGACAGTTATAAATATCTGGGATATTAATTGACAGCAATTTAAATTGGGATGCACATATAGAACATGTGAAGAAAAAAATTGTTCCATTTGTTGGGACAGTAAGGTGTGCAGAAAATCTTAACAGGAAAACAAGAATGCTGTATAATACATATATTGAAACTCATCTGAGATATCTTTTAATTGCGTGGGGTAATGCTGTTCCAACAATATTAAACAACTACAAGTGGTTCAAAATAAAGCAGCGAGAGTGATATTTAATAGCCCCTATAAACATCATACTGAAGAAATCTATAAAACAAATGAATTGACAAATTTAACGACTACTAAAAATCGAACCATGCAAGTTAATTTATAAAGTACTGTGTGGTTTAATAAAAACTAAATTTGAGTTGAAGAGAGTGGAAGGTCATGAATATAGTACCCGGGAGAAAATAGGAGAAAATATCAACTAACACGACCGTGAACGAACCTAGGAATAAGCGCAAGTTTTTATAGTGCCATAAAAATGTTTAACCAATTACCAGACGACTCTATTATTAATTTAATTAACTATTATAATTTTACCAATAAACTAAGAGTTCATTTTGCATCGAGTAAGATTTGCAATTAATTAATTATATACATTAGTTACTAATATATTTAAATTGATACAAACATTTATTTAGTTATCTTGTAACATTAGTTTTACTTTGAACATATGGGATGTGTTTTTTAATGTATCTATGTAGACTCTAGTACCAGCTGGTTTGCTGTTTCGGAGTCAAAATAAAATTTAAAATAGATAAAATAAAAATCACCCTTTCGTTACGGAAGTGCTATCTCAAAACTAATTAGTTATGCGCTTCTTTTTGTGCTATTACATACCAATTTACACAATATTTAACATTAAAATGGGGTTGAATTTAAATATCATTTGTTACGGTCTTAAACGGTCTTTACGACATCGCACTGGCTCATACAACAACCAAATGGCCGGCGCGGGCAATAATCGACAAAATCGGGACGAAAGGTTCTCCTAGGCCGCAACAAGATAAGCCGGCTAAGCATTCAGTGGAGCTAGGGCAGGTTCTTTACGAGATCACTTAAGGGCAACGGCCAGAGGGGCGGTACATAACGATAAAGGTAAATAAATAGAGCGCCACCAAGCCTGTCATAGGGGTGTATCCGAATAACCGGGCCTGGACGGTTAGACGGGTGAGAAGTACACAGGGTACTCCGTCATGCAGGTACTCGAGAGCTGTCAAACTCGGGCTACAATTTCGGGACAGAAAATACTTAATTCACGATTTCGGGAACTTGTGGCCGCGGCGGCGACGTTACAAGACCTACCTGCACGCTTCAATCTCTCAAGCCCCTTCGTACATCAATCTTCACACTGAGAGGCTTAATCTGAAAAAGAATATGCACAGGTCGAACAATAATAATAAGTCCCTTAATCAGATATTCGTCTATTGGTCGACTTCTTTACAATCGTGCAGCGTTCACGCCGCCAAGCTTATTTTAAATCCTAAGGTATGCCCCAGCTGGAGGACGCGTTAATGCTACTACACAAACATGTAACCGGCCGACGTTGGCCCGTTAATTTACATAGAAAAGATCAGTCACAAATAAGCGCCCTCGAGGGACGTTAGCTCACGACAAACGTATCAATCGCCAGCGACGGCGACGAAGGCACTATAAATGACAGCAAGCACAGCGTCGCAAAGGTGAGCGACGAGTTAGTTAATTGCTAAATTAGTTAGGCACGGGGCCCGCACAACTGCAAGGTTTGACCAAATTACGGCAAATACAGCGTCGCTAAGGTATGCGATGAATTAGTTGAATGTTTCAGTGACTAGGCACGGGGCCAGCATACTTGCAAGATTTGAATGAACGACAGCCAGTGCCACGTCGCCAAGGCATGCGATAAATTAGTTTAACATCTAATAAGCAAGACACGGGGCAAGCGCACACATGAAATGTTTCTATTACTGATAACAAGTACAGCGTCGCAAACGGATGCGAAGAGTTCGTTAACTGTTTAATCGGTCAAGCACAGGGCTCGCACACATGCAATATTTGAGTGAATGATGGCAATTTCAGCGTCACAACGGTATCCGAAGCTTCAGATCACCGCAAAAGCCGTGAAGCATGACAGATGATAGTTTAAATGGATATTTGTACAGGTACCTTATTTCGCTGACGGTCCTTGAGGATTGCGTGCGGTCGGCTGGCAGCTTACATCCGCCTGTAGCACCTAATTAGAAGCGGGGCGATACATGGAGCAATAGGCAGATATTCCGCCTAAGATGGCGTCGATCGGAATGCGACTCTCACGGGAGCAACAACAACGGAAGTGAGACCCAAAATGTCCTGCCGGGATAGATCCTCGAATTGTCGAGTTAAAGGAGACAGCCCCTTACTTGGAAAAGCAGAACTGGGCGCTCGAAATGCCCATTAAAACCACAGCACGTGGTATAACCCACCACAAGAACACAGCGCTGCCGGAACTCTACAAAGGCAGAAACAGTTTTAACAACACTTGCTGAAACAGCACGAGACGGAAAAGGCTGACGCCCCCGCCAAGAGCGGAAGCGCCGCACGAACACACACACTATTCGACCTCTTAGATCGACGGCTCCCGGCTGAATGCCCAAAGCGACCGTTAGAAGAGAAAATCGCGGGAACCAAGCGCGTCGCCATGTGACTCGACAACCAATGGCGAGGCGAAGAATCGGACAAGTAAGTCGCGGTGACAAGGAAAGCTAGAGGCTTCGCAGTTGCACCAACAGCTAAGATTCTTGGCTAACAAGCGAGTTATCGAAATTTAGAGAGAAGGGTTCGGTATTTGTGGGTTTTTGCGATGAAACTCTTAAATGGCGGGAAACGGATTTTAAATATAAATAAGCTACCCTAAAGGCGCGAAATGTAAATTAAATTACTGCCGACGGCAAAATGGCTTAACACATTACAGCTTACGTATATCATACTACAATTATAATTTATTGTATTAAACAGTAACTACTTACCTTGATCGTTTCTTATTAGTCCAGCTAAACACAAATTTGTTTCCTTTTCATCACGGGAGGACATGTTTAGCAATACATATTTATTTTGAAAAAAACTCGAATAAAATTGTTTATTGCATAGTTCAACGCAAATACATTCATAGTAAAACATCTAAAAAACAAAAACACTGAAATAAACAGCCAAGTCAAGGTCCAATATCGCATCGATTGTAATGAAGCTTTTAGGAGCCCCGCCGTTGTGTTTAATTCTTGTATAGTACATTAAAATACAAGTTGCAGAAGGCATCTATTCAAGCACGAATTTGAAATTCCGAAACGAGCCGCATAGCAGCGAGTTGAGGAACAAATGAGTGCTTGAAGCACCTTCTGCGACGAGTGTTTTATACTATTTTTTTTATTTTGCCGCTTTATAACATTTTATAAATTCTTCTTCTTCGCTGTAATCCTTATGCCTGTTTCAGCGTCGGATTTGTTATGCCGTCTTGTATTCTCTTATCCATTTTTTCCATCTATTCCGATCTTGTACCATAATCTTTATCTCGTAGATTTGTTTTCCTCTGTTTCTTCCTATCCCTTGTATTTTGTCCATCCACTGTTTTTTTGGTCTGTCCCTTTTTTTCCTTATATCATTTCCTGATTCTATTACCTTCTTGACCATGTTTTCTAATTCCACTCGGACAATGTGGCCATACCAATTCAGCTGTCTATTCTCCATTTTTGTTGTTATTGGTTCTTGACTTGTCATGTCTGATTACTTCATTTCTTATTTTGTCATATTTTGTTTTCTCCGCCATTTTCTTTAGGTATTTCATTTAGAGAACACTCATTTCCTCCTCGTGTTTCTTTAGCGTTGTCCAGGTTTCACTTGCATGTAATATAGTTTGTATTACTACTGCATTACAAACGTGTGATTTTGTCTGTGTGTCTATTTCTTTTTTACTTACTACGGTTTTGTTAATGGCGTAAAAAATGTTTGTAGCTTTTTGTTTCCTTTTTGCAATTTCCAGGTCCAGTTTTCTATCATTGGTTAACACGCTTCCTAAGTATTCGTATGTGTTTACTACTTCTAACCTTTGGTCCTTGTACTTTATTTGTTTATCTTCTTCTGCTACTTTTTCATTTATTATCATTACTTTACTTTTGTTTATGTTGATTTCTATTTTGAGGGTTTCGATCTCATTGGTCCATATATTGACTAGGCTTTGCATATGTCTTTGATTTTTTGCGATCAGGACTATGTCATCCGCATACATCAGACTTTGTATTGTTGTTGGTATTAGATGTCGATATCCTATGATTGTTTGTTGCGATTTTTCTTTTGTTATTTTAATTAGCTTATCCATTACTATGATAAATAGTAGTGGGCTCAGGCTATCACCCTGTTTTACTCCCATCTTTAGTTCAAACTCTTCCGATTTTTGTCCCTCGCTTATTACCTGTGCTCTCACTTTTTTATACACACTTTTTATTATTCTAATGAGTTTTCTGTTTATCTTCTAGGCATCTCCACATGACTGTCTTATTGATATTGTCGAAGGCTGCTCTCAGGTCTATGAAGGTTAGGTATAGCTGTTCATTTGATTCAGTTGCTCTTTCAATCAAATTTCTTACTATTGCTATATTATCTATGGTTTGTTTATTTGTTCTATATGCTGCCTGTTCATCTTCTAATTTACCTTCTACTTGTTTGCAAAGCCTTTATTCAATTAGTCTAGTATAAACTTTGTATCCTATCGTGGAAAGGCATAATTTTCGCAGTTCGTGTGTTCACCTTTTTTGTATATTGGCAGGATAAGGTTTTTCTCCCACCCTTTTGGGATTCATTCCTCTTCCCAAGACTTCTTACATATTTCGTGTAGCCATCTTTTTCTTTCTTCGCTAATCCATTTCATCATCTCCGGGTATATTTCGTCTTCTCCTCCAGCTTTTCCTGTTTTTATGTTACTTAATGCTTCCTCTATTTCGCCCATTTCTATTTCATTCATTTCTTCATCAGTTACTATGCCCTCCTCTTCTTATCTTTCCCTCCTTATTTCAGGCATAGCTTTTTCTTTTCCTGTATCATTAAATTTTACTGTGTAGTACTCTCTCCATGTTTGGAGTATCTCTTTTTTATTGGTCACTAGCACATTTTTTTAATTTCTGATAATGCTTACTTCTTTTTTCCTTCTTCCCTTCATATATCTGATTCTGCTCCAGAATTGTCTGTTGCTACTTTTGTAATCTTCCTGTATTTGTGTACCAAACTTTTGCCAGCTTAGTAGTTTTCCTTCTCTTACTGCATTTTTTGCTTCATTTCTTATTATGTGATATTCAATTTTATCCAAAGGGTCCTTTGTTCTTATATACTTTTTCCATGCTTTTTTTTCTTCTATATTTTCTGTTTTATTTCTGTCGACCACCATTGTACGTTGTTCTGATTTCTTCTTGTTTCAATTTGTAGACTTTTATCTTCTCATATTCTATATCTTGTGTTCTCTCCACTTCTTTAGCTTGTAATTTTGCAGTTACCATTCTGTGATTGGAACCGATTTCATATTCAGGGATCGTTAGCACTTGTTCTATCTCATGTGCCATATCATTTGTATATGTTATATAGTCTATTATGTTTTTTGCATTCCTTTCCTCTGCTATGAAGGTGTACTTATCTGCTATACTTTGCTCCGTAAAGCTATTGCCTATTATTAGTTTATTTTCTATGCAGAATTCTCTCATCCTATTTCCATTTCTATTTTCTGTTCCTTCTCCGTATTCTCCCACATATCCTAGTCCAGCTTCTTTGTTTTTCCCAATTCTTGAGTTCCAATCCCCCATAATGATTACTTTTTCGTTTTTCTCTCTGAATTTATCTAATACTTCTTGTAGTTTCACATAGAACTCGTTAATTATAGCTACATTTTCCCCCTCCACTGGTGCGTATATTTGGATAAAATTTACACTATCTTGTAGTAGAATGCTTAGCGTCATTATTCTTGAATTGATTGTTTGATAGTGGGTTATCTTTTTTGATATTCTTTATCTATTATAATTCCTACCCCTTCTTTTGCTCTTTGCCCTTTTTCTACTCCTGAGTAGTATAAGGTGAATCCATTTATTACGTCATAAGTGCCTTCTCCTGGTTTTTGGTTTCACTTAGGCCTAGTAACTTTATATTTAGTTCTTTCATATTTTCCATTTAGTGTATTAATATTCCAGGTGGCTATTGTTATTCTTTCATTAATTTTATTTTTTGGTATTTCATTTTTGGTATTTATTTGTTTATTTGCTTTTTCCTGTTGACTTTGTTTGATCGTAACCCCGTATTTGTCATTTGGTTTCGTACTTCTCTTTTTTTCGTTACTTTTCCAGTTGCTATCTTTATCATTACTTTTATCCTCACTCGTTCACATTTTATAAATTAAAAATTAAAAATGTTTTCTGTTTTGCGTTTAGAATAACTCCATTGTAGCACCAAAATTTCATTTCATAGCGACTTATTCTAACAATCAAATGACGTCATTTGGGTGCTAGAATGGAGTTATTCTAAACGCAAAATAGAAAAACATTTTATCCCGTTTCCCTACCTAGCTAGCTTAGTACACATAAAAATCTTTTAAAATTACAGCATCAATATCTGCCAAAATCCAAGAAGCCGACTTGCACACGAGTGCTGAAATCAACTTCAAACAGAAAACACAAAAAATCATTTTGCTCACACATAAAACAATAAAGAAAATCAGAATTAAATCAGAGTAAATGGCCATTTCAAAACACATCGGTTTAAAACGCAAATGAATCATTAACACGCAGTAGCTTGTAAGCTCTAAAATACATTGTACTTCTGTAAAATTTTCTTGAAGACATATTTTACCATGAAGTTCAACCACTATTATCAGAAATAGCTTCTTCGTCATTTTGTCATGTATTTGTTTTCTACTTCATTCACAACAAACTCATCTGTTTTTTCATAGCAAAATGCACAAATAACGAAAAACCAGTTCGAGTAGGAGAGGAATTCCAAGTTCAGATCCCAGGAAAAGCTGCCGATATCGTTATTATCGTCGACCAAGACAAAGCCAACGAGCAGGTCTTCAAGGAGCTGCTACAACCACTGATATCACAACTTGACATTGAGCTTAAGAAGGAAGGAATTCAGTAAGTTACAAATCTAACCTAATTTTTAAATGTAAAAACTTCCGAATTTCAGCGACACCAATTACCACATTATTGGATATGGTGGGGCATATGAAAAGCCCTGCCACTACACCGTGGATGGTAAGTACAAACTTTTAAGGTTAACTTAATAAGTAAAATTAAACACTGATTACTAGGCAAAATAACATTCAAGAGCGGGCACATTCCCAATGTGCAATTCTCAAAACCAGCACACGAGAGCAAGCGGGAGACTTTCTTGGAATACCTCAGACGGCTCGAAAATGAACTCGACCTTCTCACAGGGCAAGACATGCTCAGCATGGCCTATTTTGAGGCTTTGGAGTACCCCTTCAGAGCTCACGCTGTCAAATCTATCATTGTGCTCAACAGTAAGCAATGCGAAGAAGCTCGCTTGGAACAAGTACGTAGATAAATATAATCTGTTCACAATACTAGGTTTTTGTTGGGTTTGCAAGATAAAGGCCAGTTATTTTTGTCAAAGTGACACTTCAACTATTTTAGAGCTTTTTATGATTAATCACAACTGTCATGTGTTTACATCATTAAATCTCGTTACAGAGTTTTATAGTATTTTGGTTCATTATAGTATTTTACCTTTTTGAAATAAAACACTTACATGCTTACCTAATTGTTTTGATTAAAATAAATAAGTTGATTCAATCACTTTCTTCCTCATCACTAAAGTAAGAACTTTTCTTAATTTTCCTTTTGGACTGATGCTGCTGATCTTGATCGCTATAATTTCCACTCGCAACCTTCAAACGATATTCTTCTAATTCCTTCTTCTCTTGCTACAAGATTTACAGTAAGTACTAGCAATGAAACTGTTGAAAAATGAGAACCTCTAAAGCAATTGCAGCACTCAAAGTCTCGCAATCTTCCTCAGGTACATCAGAACTTTCGTGCGCCTTTCTACATTCTTCATCAGAGCTTTCAAAATAATCATCTGTTCCCTACGATTATTACTAGAATTACAAAACTATCAAAATGTAACTAGAATAAGTGTTAAGCACCTCAATTTGCTGCTCCGCAGTTTTCTTTTTTCTCTTTCTGACTTTCTTCGGCGGGGGCTCACGTTCCCCCAAAAGGTTTTTCGTGCATTTGTAACTCAAATGCCCCTCTTCACCACATTCGAAACAGTAGGATTTGTCTGGATAATTCTTTAAATATTATAACGTTACTTTTTTCAGTTTCAAAATAAAATTACAAATCTCATACTTTTCGTTTAATAAATTCAGTGCTCCGTCCATTATCCCTTGCTATGCTGGCTTTCAATGTTCGCCCGAACATCTAAAATAAAATCTTTGAAATACTGTTAGTTACGATATTATTACTACCTCGTGCAAATTAGTTTCCTGGGCACACTTTTTAGCATCGTCACGGTTAAGGAACTGTATAAATGCTACTCCTTTACTTTTTCTGGTCTGTCGGTCTTTTACCACCGTCACCCTTAAATTTCGAGTTTGTTAATTCTAATTATTAGGAGGTCTTGAACTACGTACTTGACAATTCTTCCATGTTTTTCAAATATTTTGTGTAGGTCGTTATTTTTCAATTCGTACGGTAGGTTCGAAAGGTAAACTGTGCTCTTACTTGGTGCCAAGCCGTGGCTCATTGTCTCAAAATTTCAATGCTTAAAGGATTGTAATATTTCTCTTTCGCTGACATGACAGCTGTAAGTTAGGTTATGGCATGATATATGTATTTATATCATGGGTTATGGATGGTTTTCATTGCAATGTAGGAAGTGACTCCGTTACGGTTAACGTAAAACTATGTAAAATGAACCACCAGGAATTTAAACTTTAAAAATCTGGTGTGATACACGCACACAACTTCCTTTTACAGTGATCTTATAATTAGCCAAAAAAATTATTTTAAATGTTTAAGCATTTGTCAAAATTTTTCTAAAATTACAAATTCTACAAAAACGGTACAAAACAGAGCAGAGCGTTAGTTGAAGAGACAAATTTTCAGTAATAATAGGACGAGAGGTCAAAATATTTCCGACAATAATCTTTGCGATTCAGATACGAGTTTCTGCGGTGACGAAAATAACGACGAGTGCTTGCACGAGTCGTTATTTTTTAAAGCAACAGAAACGAGACAACCCGAAGAGCAAAAATTGTCAGTAATAATAGGACGAGAGGTTAAAATATTGCTGACAATAATTTTTGCGATTCAGATACGAGTTTCTGGGGCGACGAAAATAACGACGAGTGCTTGCACGAGGCGTTATTTTCTAAAGCAACAGAAACGAGACAATCTGAAGAGCAAAAATTGTCTGCAATATTTCGACCTAGAGTCCTATTCGTCTTGACAATTTAACTTTTCATTAAAAAATAGTTACAGAAAAAATTGTCGCTGAAATAAAGCTCCTCGAAATATTGTCACATATAATCTCATAAGAGCATTAATTCTTTCCGGAAATTTTTTTGAGTGCGTTTCAACAACGTCGTATTAATTTGCCCGAGCGGGACGCGAGGGCAAATTAGGACGTTGTTGAGTGCACGAAAAATAATTTCCGAATATGAATTAATGCTCGAATGCAGATTCGGTAAGAAAATCGTAACGACACAAACCCTAAAAAGAAGTAATGTCTACCTACAAAAAATTTCCAAGAAATTTTTTTGTTGTCTTGGATACGGCTCGTGAACTAATTTTTCTATTGGTCATTAATGAGTGTCGTACGATTTTCATTACAATAATTGTTACAGAGAAAATGGTCGCTGAAATAAAGCTCTTCGATTATTGTCACTAAAATAATCGTTCGATTGGTACTTTATTTTTAAATTGAAGAATGCCATTGGTTAGCAATGACACCAGTTAAATTGTCTGCAATATTTCGACGTAGAGTCCTATTCGTTTTGACAATATAACTTTTCATAAAAAATCGTTACAGACAAAATTGTCGCTGAAATAAAGCTCTTCGAAATATTGTCACTACAATAATTGTTACAGAAAAAATTGTAGCTGAAATAAAGCTCCTCGAATTATTATCACTAAAATAATCGTTCGATTGGTAGTTTATTTTTAAATTGAAGAATGCCATTGGTTCATAATGACACCAGTTAAATTATCTCTAGGATTTTAAGCTGAATTCAAATATGTAATAATATACCGGGTGTTCTGTTTAAAATATAAGAGTTAATAAAAAAAATAGAAAAAAAAGAAAACAAAAGAAACGTATTTTAAAAGTATTCAACTGTAGAATCACCTATCTCACATCAATACTCATTAAAAATGTAAAAAAGTGTGAAAGTTTGAAAAAAATCGTTAGAGCCGTTTTTGAAAAAATCGAAAAGAACTAAAAAATCACAAGAGTAAACACCTACTTCCAATTATGCGATTTTCTGCAAAAGCTTGCTGTCGTATCTACATAGTACACAAAACCTATATATGAAGGGCAACGCCATACCTCTTTTCGTTTTTGAGATTTTCTGTTCACAGATACACACGCAGACGGACCAATGAAAAAATATGTTTTTTGGGTTCAGGGGACTCTAAAACGTGAAGATCTGTTGAAAACTCAATTTCGAATTTTTGGGGTGAATCCAATACTTCTTTTATTGTAAAAGAAAGTAAAAAACCTCACAGTGGTCATGATTCTTTTGCGAACGTTTTATTTAGGAACGACATATTAGATAGTACCTACGTGAACAGTAACAGTTTCTTGACAAAATCGGAATGATGAGTATAGAAGTAATAGTAATTTATTGATTAATTATATTAACTATATTATAAAATGTATGTGTTTTAAAAAGCGTTCTGTTCTCGAATGAATGTTTAAATTCGAGAACAAAGTTCAAGCATTTAATTTTCTTGAGTGAATAAAGCGCAACTAAAACAAGAATACAATCTAACGTTTTATCCAACAACTCAATAATTATTTAAAAAAACATACATTTTGTATTGACAGCTGTGAAAAGTTAATGTGACGCACTCGGGATTTTGGGGCGAAAAATTTACGAGATATATTTCTTCAGAGCAAAACATTCTGACAGAAAATCGTCAAAATTTATTCAGGCTAGTTTACATGCACTCGGGATGTTCGGAGTGATTATTTCCTCAATAAATGGATAAAATTCAGTTGGTAAAGCACCTTTAATAATCATGTTAAAATTATGCACAAGCGATTAAATCTTGACACATATTTAACCGCGGTTAAATTTTGACGTTTGAATTTTTGTCATTATTAAACTGACAGAAACCATGGTGATTCCGCATTATTATGGATATGAAGGAAATAATCACTTATAATATGAGTAGTCGAAGTTATGTGGACTAGCGCAATGAACATGAGTAATGATACCACGGCAAAAATAATCTACTTAACTTTGACTAAGAATGGTATTCGAGATACTATTTAATGAACCAAACTACTTTTTCAAATTAGTTTTCAGTAAATCTAGCAACAAACTACGCAATTTCTATAGTAACAGAACATTAATATTGACTTTTCTAATAAAAATCACATTTGTTTAAAATAGTCACTTGAATACCTTCTAGGAAGAATATATCCACTGATATTTTTTGATTGGCCAAGAAACTTCAGAATTCTGGATTTTCATTGGTCATTTTTTGACAGATGACAGGTGAATTGAATAGTCAAAATTATACGTATTGGGAGTCACTTGACCTTTTTTTGTCTGTCACTGTTCACCTTTAGTAAAATAAATGAAATGGAGAAAATTCTAAAAATAGGCACTTTGATTACAAAATTAGATATTTATGTATTTAGTGTGTAAAGAGAGCCATTTTCGTATGAGGATGCGAGTTTCGTGCCGAGCGGTAGCGGGGCGTGAAAAAGCAACCGAATACCAAAATGACTCTTTACACACGAAATACATACAAAATTTTGTCTAGGGTTGTAAATAAATGAAAACATTGTTAAATAATTGAAATATTTTCTATTTTTTTTTTCGATTCACACCATTTGATGAAGTCGTTGTACCGCCGTTCATAAAGGTCGAGCAATTTCGCCGGCAACAACTCATTGGTTGCTGTCTGGGCCACTTCAAATACTTCAGGCGGGGTGCAATTATCTGCAGATTCCATCTTCAACTTCAGAAAAACTCACAAACTCAATAAAACTGTTGCGTGATGATGGACACACCGTGATGTAATTGCCAATAAGTAGACAGTTCCAAAAAATTACGAATTACAATAATAATCAGGTAGCCATGGCGCTGCTTAAAGTAAAATGAAGTCGCTTGATTATTTCATATAGACATTGCTTACGTAGTTGGAATGTTAAAATGGTTACTAGGGGAAAATGTGTGAATCGCTAATTTTTCGCATTGTTTTTTCTATAGCAAATTTAGTGTGCTTTAATCGACTCAAAACAAAAGGTCAAGTGTTACTTTAACAGCAAGGGTAGATAAAGTAGCACTTTAATATCAAGGAAACATGAAATTTGCTTAAACGACTTTTAGCACGCGCTGCATACTACATTTTATCTACGACCTTAATTTTACTGTTATTAATCCATAAATATATATTTAGCAAAGGTTTGCATCTACGACACTTATAATTTATGTCATAATAAACAAGTAGGCCTTGGCGCGCTGACGAATGTTTGCGCAGCCAGTACTGTCAAGGCCAATCAAGGTAATTATTAATACTACATATCTGACTGTATTCATTACATAACGCTTTAATTATTTCAAAAACAGTTTACCTGTAACGCAAGAAGTAACTAGAATAACTTTACAACTTCACTTCCAGTTCGAAATTGTAGTTTTATAACCTCACTTCGCTTTATACCGCAGATGCGCTTAAAGTAAACAGCTGATTTCTTTAACCACGCTAAACTACAAAACGTCACTTTTAGTGAAACAAGCTAGCGCTAAAAGCCTACTTTTAGTAGTGGTCGTAGATAATAGCTATTTATGCAACAAGTGCTAAAAGTCGACGTTTATGCACGAGACATGAAAATTATGAAACGAATCCGAGTTTCATAACATGTCTCGTGCATAAACGACTTTTAGCACGCGTTGCATACAATATTTTATCTACGACCTTAATTTTACTGTTATTAATCCATAAATATCGATTTAACAAAGGTTTGCATCTATGACAGTTAGAATTTATGTCATAATAAAGAGGGCATTGGTACGCGGGCGAATGTTTGTGAAATCAATACTGACAAAGTCAGTTATCAAAGGTAATTATTAATACTACACATCTGACTGTATTCATTACATAACGCTTTGAGGATTTTAAAAACACTTTACCTCTAGCGCAAGAAGTAAATAAAATAATTTTACAACCACACTTCCAGTTCCAAATTGTAGTTTTATAACCTCACTTCACGTTTAGCACACACGGGCTAAAAGTAAACAGCTGATTTCTTTAAACACGCTAAATTATAAAACGTCACTTTTAGTGAAAAAATCTGGTGTGATACACGCACACAACTTCCTTTTACAGTGATCTTATAATTGGCCAAACATTTAATTTTAAATCTTTAAGCATTTGTCAAAAATTTAAAAAAATTACAAATTCTACAAAAATGGTGCAAAATAGAGCGTTAGGTGAAGAGACAAATTTTCACATATAATCTCATAAGAGCATTAATTCTTTCCGGAAATTTTTTTGAGTGCGTTCCAACAACGTCGTATTAATTTGCCCGAGCGGGACGCGAGGGCAAATTAGGACGTTGTTGAATGCATGAAAAATAATTTACGGATATGAATTAATGCTCGAATGGAGATTCGGTAAGAAAATCGTAACGACACAAACCCTAAAAAGAAGTAATGTCTACCTACAAAAAATTTCCAAGAAATTTTTTTGTTGTCTTGGATACGGCTCGTGAACTAATTTTTCTATTGGTCATTAATGAGTGTCGTACGATTTTCTCTAAAATTTTAAGCTGAATTCAAAAATGTAATAATATACCGGGTGTTCTGTTTAAAATAGGAGTTAATAAAAAAATAGAAAAAAACAAAAGAAACCCATTTTAGAAGTATTCAACTGGAAAATCACGTATCTCATGATCAATACACATTAAAAATTTCATAAACGTAAGAAGTTTGAAAAAAATCGTTAGAGCCGTTTTTGAAAAAATCGAAAAAAACTGAAAAATCACCAGAGTAAACACCTACTTCCGGTTATGCGATTTTCTTCAAAAGCTTGCTGTCACATGTACATATTACACAAAACTTATATATGAAGTTTCAACCCCATAGCTCTTTTACTTTTTGAGATATTCTGTTCACAGACAGACAGACACACAGACAGACCAATGAAAAAAAATATGTTTTTTGGGTTCAGGGGACTCTGAAACGTGAAGATCTGTTGAAAACTCAATTTCGAATTTTTGGGGCGAATCCAATACTTCCTTTATCGTAAAAGGAAGTAAAAAGCTAGCGCTAAAAGGCCTACTTTTAGTGGTGGCTGTAGATAAAGTAATTTAATTTTCTAACTATTATTTAAATTAAATATTACAGCTTCGTATTATCCTTGCAATCCAATGCTTTCCTTATTTTCTTTTGAAATTGTTAAAGTTCTTGATATAAAAAAATTGTATTATACACGACGATAAACTTATTTCTATCCACTCTTGAATCATTAACGTCTCGACTTCGTCTCGACGTTAAACGATTTACTCGTAGATAAAATTTAACTTTATCGTCTTGTATAATAAATTCCTATTAAAATTTTACGTTTCTAATCTGTATTTTCCGTGAAATATATTGAGACAAGGGTAATCAAACCTAAATTATTTAATTGAGCAGAAAACTGAAAATAAAAAACCATCGAACATGTGGTATACCGAGCAGTCACAACAATTAATGTTGAATGTTATACGTTTTATGAAGTACGACAATATAAAAAATCTGATGTGATACATCCACAAAACTTCCTTTTACAAGTGATCTTATAATTAGCCAAAAAATTGATTTTTAATTTTTATGCAATTGTAAAAAATTACAAATTCTACAGAAACCGTACAAAATAGAGCGTTAGTGCAAGAGACGAATATTCTCTAAAATTTTACGCTGAAATCAAAAATTTAATAATACACCGAGTGTTCTATTTAAATAACGGGTTAATACAAAAATAGGAAAAAAAACAAGAGAAACCCATTTTAGAGGTATTTAACTGGAAAATCAGCTATCTCACATCAATACTCATTAAAAATGTAATCAAAATGTAAAGTTTTAAAAACATCTGTAAAGCCGTTTATGAAAACAATTTAAAAAAAAACTGAAAAATCATGAGTAAACACCATACTTCCTGTTATGCGATTTTCTTCAAAAACTTGCTGTCACATCTAGATAGTACACAAAACTTATATATGAAGTTTCAACGCCATACCTCTTTTCGTTTTAGAGATATTCTGCTCACAGACACACAGACAGACAGACCAATGATCAAAAACATGTCTTTTGGGTTCAGGGGACTCTAAACCGTGAAGATCTGTTGAAAACTCAATTTACAATTATAGGGGCGAATTCAATACTTCCTGTATCGTAAAAGGAAGTAAAAATGGTAAACCAACAGTTTCATCCTAAACGCTGTGCGTCGTGCTTCTCTTGCGTTAAATGCCTGGGAGAGCAAAATTTATAAATTAATGAAAGACGGGATACAGTGCCACACATTATTTATTGAAAATATTTGCTATGATTTTTTATGTTATGTTTTATAATTCCAAGTGTAGAAAAGAAAGCACGCGAATAGGAGACAACTACCTATTGAGTAAAGCTCAGGTGAAAATTTAATATTTTAAGTAATTATTCTTGTTTTAAATCTAAGTAAGGTTGAGTAGTTTGTTCATATTGCATTTATTAGGAAGATAACAGAATATGCATTAACAGAAATTGACAAATTGACGTAAAATTTGCATACGCAGCAGGTTTTTAATGTAGCAGTCGACATATCTTTATTATATTTACATTTTAAGACACGTAATGTTTTCTTTAATAAGTAAAATCAGTTTAATTTCATATAAGAGAGAAACCTTGTTTGAAAAATCGGCAGATGTAATAACCTATAAAACGAAATCCCATTTATAGCCCTAAAATTCCATTTTTAAGAATCGACATACTTAAAGTCACTAGATTATTACGTGACTCCGAATGGGTATATATATATATGATTATACCGAGAGAACATATTTATTATACAATAAGACGATAAAGTTAAATTGTATGCACGAGTGAATCGTTTAACGTCGAGACGAAGTCGATAATAATTCAATTTTGTCTATAGCAAATGTTAAAGGGTGCTTTACTCTACTCAAAACAAAAGGTCAAGTGTTACTTTAACAGCAAGGGTAGATAATAGCTATTAACATATCTAGGAATGTTATGAGTATCATAACTGCCGCAGATGTTGTATTGAAATCCGAGCTCCCAGAGCGAGGATTTTAAAACATCTGAGGCTGTTATGATTCATAACATCCGTGATTTGTTCAATAGTTTATCGGTTGCTGTATGATTATGGTTTCCATGTACGGTAATGGACTATTGCCGTACAGATCAGTTATGATTTAGTTACCAGCCTACGTTTGTATATGTAAACAAGGAATTAATATCCTGCAACTGATAAAGAAATTTATTTAATACTAGCTGTTACCCGCGATTTCGGATGCGCGAGGTTCGTTATTTGTGTATTAAATAATGACTAATTATTTCCTGTCATCCCATCCCCGTCCCCGTCCCTTCCCCGTCACCGTCCCGTATCCCGCACCGTCCCGCCCCGTTCCCTCCCCGAACTGTCAAACGCGCGAAGGTTAAATAGTCGTTAAGTTTTCTGAAATTTTCCAATTTTCTGCGCAATTTTCTTAATTTTTCTTTCCGTAAGAACCTTCTACTAAGTATTAGAAAATTCAAAAAAAAGATGAATGAAATCGGTAAAGTGGTTCTCAAGTTATGGCGTGACCAAGGGAAAAAGGGATTCATTTATATATATAGATTGAAAATACAGATTAATTATTAATAAAGAACAATTGCCTCATTTTAAGTGTTATGGTTTTTATATTGTATGTATGTATGTATGTATAATCTGTAACCTCATTTACCTTGCGGTGTAGAGGCTGGTGCTTTATGCGCTGGCATCTGGCGGTACAATGCTGAACTTGCCCGGATTCGGAATACAGAGTTGGCGCGCGCCTTTGGTGCTTGCGCAGCAACCATTGTGTGAGTTGTGTTTCTTGGTGATGTGTTGACGATTGTTACTCTATCTCTTAGGTCTGTGGTTCTGAGTAGAGCACAGTTAATTTGGTGCCCAGCTGTGAATGGTCTCACTAAGCCCGATTCTAATCGCCAAGGATACGGAAAAATTCCAACCCCAGCAGGATTCGAACCGAGGACTTGCTTAATGCAAGCTTGGTGCTTTCCCATTTGCGCCACGCAGCTTCTTTCTGGTTTTTATATTGTGTATGTTCTAATTACATTCTGCAGTAACTCAAAGAAATAAAGAGTCAAACGATGATCTTTTTAAATCGGCAGTGAAGAACGACGAAATCGTCATTAAAATACGAAAAATCGGCAGTGATCCACTGTTTTACGACTATTTGTAGGCGGCCGGCGGGGCGATAGGTAAATGTGAACCGACGTCAACATAACCTACAAAAGTTAGTTAAAATGTTATAATTTCGTGATTTTTCGATTTATAGAAAAAACCGTGTAACCCTCGGCACTGAAGTTTTTTTTTATCCCTCATGTGGTTTATTTGCCGTGGCTCTACGGGCCTCGGCAACTAAATCCACATTCGGGATAAAAAGCTAAACTTCAGTGCCTTAGCTGTAAAAATCCTTATATATGCAAAAACGTTTCATTTGTCACATGATTTGCCCATGATATTCTAAGCATGCGAGTGTAGCACCATAGCTCAAAAGCTTCCAGCAAGGAGTTCCATGCCTATATCCCAGATAAAAGTACTGAAAAGACCTTTGTTCTGATAATGGTTGAATGTTGCTCTACTTTTTTTATGCGAATTTTTATTTCATAAGAATGGATCCACTCTTTGTTCATATTTGTTCTCAAGTAGGTAATATATGGAATAGACCCCATTTGCATAGAAAAAAGCGTTGACCCTGGATTTGCTAACGATCATAATTTTGGTCAGTCACCCTGTTTATCAATGTCTGTAATCCGTTTGCATCGTCAATGATTACTACATTATCGTCTGCATATCTCTAATTATTAACCAGTTCTCCATTTATTAAAATTGTGTTTTGTAAGTCTTCTAGCGCTTTCTCAAAAGGGCTTTCCGAATAAGTAGTAAACACGAGCCAGTCTAATTTTGTGCTTGACCTTAAATATGTTGATGTTTTATTATCTACACTCGCATGTGCTCTCTGCATATATATTTGTTATTATACGAACATCTTGTCGTCTATGTTTGTTTGTTTTAAAATTTCAATTAGTTTAATGTGTTTTACGTTGTCCAGTGCCTTGTCGAAGATAATGAAGCACGCATACACATGACAATTGTCACCTCTTGTTCGTTGGCTAAGGATATTTCAACTGTACTTTATCCACTTTTGGTCCCAAATTCTATAACTACACACTACTTCGTAGTATCATGGTCCCGAATTGAGTTTGACGAGTAGTTTTTGCGAAGTTAACTGTGCACGCGTTTATGAATGACTTTCAAAAAAACTTTTAACATGTGACTGTTTCGCACTTTTTAGTAGTAGGTTTCTTCGGTATTGGTACGAACATAGATTCTAACCATTCATCTGATAAGTATTCTTCTTCTACAAGTTTAAACATGTAGTTCATCAGGCCTTGGTGCTGTCTTTATTTTTTTTCGCAGTGATAATTTCATTTTAGGCGTTTGAAGGTCCGGTTGTAACTTCAAAGTGGTCCAAGTTATTCCGCCATAATCTAACATTTTCTTCTACTTCTAGTAGCACTTGTTGTCTGTACTAATTTCTATGCTCCGTGAATTACATATTATTACAGTATTTGTTATCTTTTTATGTAAGTTCTATAAATCGTGTTCGTCGATAAACTATTCTATTCCGTTCATTCAGGCCTTTGCACCTTCTGTAATTTTATTTTAATTGTGTTACGGATCTATGTATACCTTGCTACCTTTTGTTTTCTTTATGTTTCCCTGTCATTCCATAATATTCAAGATTTTGTCTGCTATCCAGCTATTGTTTTTTCCTTTTTTGCTGTTAACATAGAAAGGTTTCCGTTGGTTAATCTCTCAAAACCAATACATAACGTGACTACTTAGATACAATTGCCGGCCGACCAGCTAGTTTCGGAGAGTTCTTTAAAATACTCAAAAAAGGCGCCAACGGATTTTTTTCAAATAACGGCAAGTGTATCCAGCCATTCCAACGAGAATACGTAAACTCAAGTAGCACAATAAATCTGAAAGAGAAGCTCAACTCAAGTATAGGTCGCAATAACAAATAAAGCCACAATGCAAATATCACAGTGTAATTTCCAAGAATTCAGATTCACAATAGATAGAAATATCACAATATACATCCACCATCAGAATCGTATGTGGGCACAATATTATTTGCTACGACTAATTATATTTGGCAAATATTACACTTAATACTCACAGTTCTTAATACACCAATAAAGCAATAGCAGTAATGCACACATTAAAATAGATTTAAGGCAGACAAAGCTTACAGCGGCAATGTCACAATTTTCGCAGAGCAGACTTAGACCTGAAGGTAAGCTTACATATAGGATCCTCTCCTGCGCTCAAACAGCATCTGCAGCAGTGGTCAAAGCGGGTCTGAAGATCCAGAAAAAGCCCAGCGGATGAAACGTCCGCATGTGCTAGCGAAAAGCAGCCGTACTCAAAGCCTCAAATCGGCCCTCCGGCACGAGGTGCTATAAAGGAGGAAGCAATCCACGATAGCATAACAAGGCCGACAGAATATTTCGAGGCGAACTCTTTACTCACCCCGGACGAAATTCCAGGCGAATTTACGAAACACGTGGCAGCATAAAAAATTTCGCCAACGGCGTGGGAGTCGAGCTTCCCTCACATCGAAATTCGGGGATTAGGAAAATCTACTTCAAAGTGTAGGCTCATATATACACCATCGAAACTAACGGCAGCCCAAAATTAATCCTCCGAAATTCTAACTGCTACCACGGCATGTTGTTCGTTTCGCCAGCGAGATTCGAAAGGTAGCGTCTCGAAACAAATGCCAGTACTTAAGAATTATCTACGAGAGGCCAAGGGGCGTGGCGCAGTGCGAGAAATATAAATTGCATGCTCACAGGAATCTGCGGGAGATGCGTTATAATGTAAAAATGAAATACTACAGAAAGCGAAATTGGAAGACGACTCAAAGGAATCGTAACACTGCAACAAGGTTTTATTTCGCACTCGAAACCGTGACCTTTGAATTTGAAATCGATTTCCATTCCTGCTCGTTTTTTTTTAATCTCAACAATTTTGTAGTTTATCTGTTATTTTATTCTGCATTTGATGGTTTGATCGTTAAATAGTTCCATATGTGAATTTTTGAAGCATAACCTGTTTTTAAAACGTTTTAATCGTAATTTGATTCCCGTTATTTTCTCCCCCCGACAAACTTTGGCATTGAAATATATCAGTATTATTGCGATTTCTTCGTCTTTCGTTTGTTTCAATGCTAACTTGATCTCTTCGTCAGCGGCGGCCCAGACCTCCTAATCGGGACCAGCTCTGCCACGATACTTCGCGGAAACTGGTACACGGAGGACTCTAACCCCAAAGCAATCACACATATCACTTCACGCACACTAATACGGAACAAGTACAAACAGATACAAAATACATACCATCCCCAAATATAGAAAATGGAAAAAGAAAATATGGACTATGTTTCAAACGTGCCACAAAACCCGGAGCACCCTAGCTCCAAAACAGTAACAGAGGAAGGCTCCGAAATAAATTCGGAGAAAGAGGAACTGCTTCTCGGGTCATCAGGCAGCGAATCCGAGGGGGAGACTAGCGTTTCCCCCATGGATAAAGCAGCTAGGGAGGCCCGTCGCAAAGAGAAGCGAAAGAAAAATAAGCGTAAGACCAGAACGCTTAAGAGGCGTGAAGAGAGGGCAAAAAGGAGGGAACTGCGGGAAGGCCAGGGTCTATCGGCCCAGGCAAGCCAGGCAGAACACTCTTCCCAGGAAGCGGCTGACAAGGGTCCTAGGGAAGCAAGTCCAGGCGACTCTCCAAAGAGTGGCCAGGGCCAGCAACCTAGGGGCCCATGTAAGCTGCAGAGATAGCCCTCGGGAAAAATAAGAGGTCCGGCGGCGAGGAGAGCAAAAGGGGCTGCTGCACGCAAACCCATAGAGCTCATCACGTACTCCATGGGACAAGTCAGGGTAACGGAAGGCCAACCAGGTCCTTCAGGTACCCGACCGACCATTAAGAGACCGAGGAGTGATGACACTCCCCCAGAGGCAGTGAAAAAAAGGCCAAAAAGCTTACCGAAGCAAGCAGGGAAAGCCAAGGCTTCTCATCCTTTGAGAAAAACTACGGCTAAGTCCCAGCGAGCAACGGAGCCGAAGCCGCCTAATAGGGAGAACCAGGTTGTAATCAGGTCTGACCGACCAGATGGCCAGGTTCTCCCAAAGGAAGCTGAGGCGATTAGAGCGAACATAGTTGCCGAGATGTTCAGTGCCATGGCAGGCCCCGAAGGGGGTCCCCAGGGGCCAAAACTCCGGTTTAGGAACTCAGGACTAGTGGAACCAGGCTGGTTCTTAGTCACTGCCCAGGACGACACCTCAGCAAGATGGCTGGAGGGCTGGACACCTCTCAGTGCCGAGGGAGTCACCTTTGCCCCAACAAGGGCATCGGAGGCACCATGGCCAGAAAAGGTGGGTTTCTGGCTCAGAAGCCAAGAGGAGGTTGACCTGGAAAAGCTAAGGCAGATGCTTTCCATGCAGAACCGCTCACTAAGAGTGGAGCAATGGAGGCATGTTCAGACTACAGGAGGACCAGAAGGGTGGTTCTTGACCTTCATGGTCAGCGGAGATACTGTCCGAACTCTGGAGGAGTCTGGGTGCAGCTCTACTACCAGTTGGTTACTCTCGCAGTGCGAAGGGTGCCGACGTGGAGCGGAGCAGTCCGCCAGGACTCTTCTGAGGCCGGCGTGTCAAAGCAGGCCAAGAAGGACAACTGAAAGGACCACAGCCCCCGCACCATTAACTCCCCATAATGGATTTACTGCGGGTAAGTCAGATCAATCTTCAGCACAGTAGGGGCGCTACGGCAGAGCTGATGAGCGCCCTAACTGGCAGGAGAGAAATAGTCCTCATTCAAGAACCGTATGTTTACAGGAATAAGGTCAGGGGACTGAGGATGGCCAACTATGATGTAGTGGTTGGCGAGGAAGTAAACAATCGACCCAGGACCTGTATCATGGTGTCCAGGGATCTCAGCATGGTACCACTACCATAGCTGGGAACCAAGGACCTCACTGCAGCGGTTCTGGAGTATCAGGTAGGTGGTAGAAACCATAAGGTAGTAGTAGGAAGCGCCTATTTTCCTTCGGATGACGCGCGTATACCTACGGAGGAATTCGAACGCTTAATATCGTTTGCGAGAGATAAAGGTCTTCCGGTAATTGTCGGATGTGACGCCAATGCACATCATTCGGTGTGGGGGAGCTCAGACATTAACCCTCGGGACGAAACCCTACTAGAATATTGGGCGTCCACGAATCTTGAGATAATGAACAAAGGTACGGAGCCCACTTTTGTCAATAGCATCCGAAAGGAGGTAATTGACATTACAGTGGCCTCTAGGTGTTTTTCAATCAATATTGAAAACTGGAAAGTGACGTCGGATATCGTGACATCTGATCATCGTATGATCAGAATGGAAATAAATTCCGACAAGCCTCTGGAAATTCCCTACCGGAACCCCAGAACAACAGACTGGGAAAGCTATCGTTCCAGTCTCGTTCGCCAAGGAGGCCAACCAGAGGAAGGTATATGCACAAAAGAACAATTAAGTAAAGACGTAGAGCAACTGGCAAGTAAAATTGTCTCAGCTTATGAGGTGGCTTGTCCTCTCAGGGAGGCTCGAGTTCGTAGGGTACCATGGTGGACCGGCACTCTAGCCGATCTGCGCAAGGAATCCAGGCGAATCTTTAACCGAGCTATCAGAGAAGGGACACAGGCCTCATGGGCCACTTTCAAAATGGCCAGGAATAGGTTTAAAAATGAGTTAAGGCGCAGCAAAACATCTAGCTGGCAGAAATACTGTGCAGAGTTAAACTCAGTATCAGACTCTGCTAGACTGATGAAAATCTTAAGCCGCGAAACTAGTCAAACAGTAGGAGCGCTAAAAAAGGCCGATGGGATGTGGACAACATCCAGAGAGGAGTCGTTACAACACCTCCTGGAAGTCCACTTTCCAGGAGACGGCGCCATCCAGTTAGCACCCATAGCGGAACAGGAACCAGTTCCTATAGAGAACTGGCAGTTCGCTGAGGGAATTATAACGGAAGGTGCAGTCACATGGGCAGTACAGGAGTTTGATCCCTTTAAGTCGCCGGGGCCAGATGGGATCTTCCCAGCATTGCTTCAGAAAGGCCTGGATATCCTTCTTCCACATATAGTAAGGGTATATAGGGCCAGCGTAGCAATGGGATGGGTCCCAGAACAGTTGAAGGCAGCCAGAGTGGTCTTTATTTCCAAGACGGGAAGAGAGGACTACACAACTGCCAAATCATTTAGGCCCATTAGTCTTACATCCTTTCTTTTAAAGACCTTGGAAAGGATCATTGATAGGCATCTAACGGAAAGGGTAATAAGAGCACACCCATTCCACAGGAATCAGCACGCATACAGACGTGGAAGATCGACCGAAACTGCACTTCACCCTATCGTGCACAAGGTCGAAAGGACACTACACTATAAGGAAGTGGCCCTTGCAGTACTTTTTGACATTGAAGGCGCATTTGACAAGGCAAGAACGGCTACAATATGTCAAGCCTTACAGGCCAGGGAAACCCCTCCCGTTCTGGTCAGTTGGGTGAGAACAGCACTGGAGCAAAGAACCGTGACGGCAAACCTAGGGGACTGTTCAGTGAGGGCCAGGGTGACGGGAGGTTGCCCGCAAGGCAGTTGCCTCTCACCTCACCTGTGGTGTCTTATAATGGACGGTCTACTGGGATGCCTAACGGAAGAGGGCTTCTATGCACAAGCATACGCAGACGATGGACTGGTACTTGTTACTGGCAGGTTCCTAAACGTCGTTTGCGATAGAATGCAGGTAGCTTGCAGGATTATTGAAGGATGGTGTAAAGAGAAAGGTCTGTCGGTAAACCCACTAAAGACTGAGATCATTCTCTTCACAAAAAGACGAAAACTTCAGGGTCTGAGGATATCCATTATGTACGGAAGACCACTTGCATTAGTGCAAGAGGTCAAGTACCTGGGGGTAATCCTCGACAACAAATTAAGTTGGAGGTCGCATGTCGACAGGACGGTGAAGAAGTCGACAACGACCTTATGGCAGTTGCGCAGAGTTATAGGCAGGAACTGGGGGATAAACCCCAAGATTCTGCACTGGCTCTACACATTGGTAGTAAGGCCAAGAGTTCAGTACGGCTCAGTGGTCTGGTGGCCTAGTGTAGAGCGCCCCAGTATTTTCGTAAGATTGGCAAAGGTCCAACGACTAGCCTGTCTCGGAATTACAGGGGCAATGAGGACAACCCCAACAGCCGCACTGGAGGTAATATTGGGACTCCCGGGCCTCGACACTTGGATAAAAAAAGAGGCCATGGCTACCCACCTCAGAATGCGGGATACGGGGCTATGGAATGACCAGAAAGTTCGCACGGGCCATGCTAGGATCGCCGACATGGCTGCTAGAGAAATACCTCTATCAGCCTACAGGGTAACCGAAGCAGAGGACCGGCTAAAGTTAGAAAACGGTTTCTCTCTCACTATCCCAACAAGGGAACAGTGGGAGCAAAAAAGGGTTAAGCTCCAGTCGAATGCCTTGATATGCTACACGGATGGTTCTCGAGTGACGGAAAGGCAATCCTCTGGAGCAGGAATTTATATGGAAGGCCGGGGGGTGCAAGAAAGCTATGCTTTAGGAAGATTCACCACGGTATTCCAAGCAGAAGTTTATGCTATCCTATCGGTGGCAACAAGGAACGAGGTCAGGATATCCCCAGAGCAAAAAATTTATATTTGCTCTGATAGCCAAGCCGCACTAAAAGCAATCTTCTCGGCCAGGACAAGATCAGCTCTTGTCCAGGAATGTGGAGATGCTTTAGCCGAATTGGCAAGGGAAAAGGACGTCGAGCTCATCTGGGTCCCGGGACACACGGGGGTCCAAGGCAACGAGAAGGCGGACGAACTAGCCAAACTCGGAGCCGGGGAAACTTGTTTTGGACCGGAACCTTTTTTGGGTATAACAAGGCAGCAGGTCTCAGCAGCCCTAACCGGGTGGGCCTACAAGACCAGCGAGGAAAAGTGGAAAGGATGCAGGGGCTGTCGTCAGGCAAAGTACCACATAGCGGGATTTGATTCAAAGAAATCGGTCTGGCTAATGGGAAGGAGCCGAAGAACCACAAATCTTTTGATAGGGATCTTGACAGGCCACTGTAAACTAAAGAGACACCTAACACTGATAGGAGTAGAGGAAGATCCCATCTGCCCAAGATGTGGGAGGGACGAGGAAACGTCCTTTCACTACTTGGGAGAATGTGAAGCGTACCAGCGACTGAGGTATAGAACCTTTGGAGCACCTACGCTTCGAATGGAAGAGTTGAACTCCCTACCCTGGGCCGAAATTCTGATCTTCATTAGAAAATCAGGAAGGTTTAAGCAGGGAGAAGAGCCCATCGAAGAGGACGATAATGAAGGCGGTTGAGGGGATGGCATGGGGTTGGCAAAAAGGGCCTATGGTGGCCTACTTGCTAGACTTCGGTCTCCCCACAACTACTACTACTACTACTACATAGTTTTTGACGGTTATCCGGATAACTTCGATAGCATGAGCACGAAAAGCGCGGAAAGACATCGATGTTTCAGGTCGCAAACCTGCGCTGATAGCGTTTTCGATGAAGCAATGATTTCCACTGTTTCGCAAAAAAAGTTTCTGCCCACCGATTCGAACAAAAGGCGTTTAATTCCTATGTTAATGAAGAAGTTTGAAGAGCATGGTTATACAGTAAAGCAATCCGTGGAGGATGCGGATTTGCTCATAGTCCAAACAGCGCTCGATATGTTCTCTTCATATCCGTTTGTTTATGTTGTAGGGGAAGACATAGATCTATTGGTTCCGTTAACCGCAAGGGCACGAGATCATGCCAATGTTTTTTTGCGGAAACCAGCCAGAGAAAAGATTGCGGAACAGATATTTTCTGGGCAAAGCCTCAACTACAAGGATACCGTAGCAAAGAATTTTCAGTTTCTCCATGCATTCAGTGGCTGCGATACCACCTGTGCTCTGTTCAACCAGGGGAAAATTAAATTTTTCAACCTCCTTCAAAAAAACGACAAGTTGGCTAATACTATTAAAATCTTTCAGCATCCAGAAGCAGACAGCTGCAGTGCAATACGAATGTTTTGTGAAGGCTCTTTCCAAAAACAAATTTAACCTTACCTCCCTGCCTCCGACAGAAGATTCTGCACGTCAGCATTGCCTACGGACATATCATCAAGTTCAGATGTGGAATGGCATTACGAAAAACCCGGAGGAATACGGTTGGCAGAAAACAAGAACAGGGCTTAATGTTGTTCGCACAACACAACATCCAGCCCCCGACATACTTCTCCAGTCAATTTCTTGCAGATGTAAAAAAGGCTGTGGGACGGCATGCGGGTGTCGGAAGATCGGGTTAAAATGTTCGGCACCCTTTTTCTATTGCAATGGTGTAGCTTGTGAAAACATTCCTGACATTGTGGAAGATTCTGACGAAGAGGACGACAATGAGGCTGCAGATATTCTTGACTCCTTACAAATGTACGAGAAGAATGAAAGAGAAGAAGAAGAGGCTGGTGACTCTAAAAAATCATTTGCGCCAAAACTATCGCAACGTGCAAAGCTGCGGAAAAGCAAGTAGGTAATCAATTCGATTGTGGATTAGGCCTACTAGGGAAACCACTTAAAAAAACGCGCCGATGCACTCTACCTCATGGGTGGTGTAGAAACGAGTTGCAATATGTATTGGTTTTAATAATGTTTCTGTACAACAAACTATAGATAAGTTAATTTGTGGTTAATGTAAAAAAACTGTTGAAAATACAGATTTTTTGCGAATTCAAAATGTTCGTTTTAGTTCTAAGCCCTTTAACTCGAAAGCTAACGATCTGGCAAAAAAATATTATTAGTATTGTTTAGCAGCAAATTTTATTCTCTTTAATTTATCATCAGAACTTTTTTGCATAGGATTAACAGGAACGGGGTTAAACGCCAAAAACCTCCCGAGGTCGCAAATTAAGAGCCATAGTTAGGGCATATGGGTCGACATTCCTGCCAAGTTTCAAAACTTCATGACCTTTTGTAACCTAAAATATTACAATGACTGGACTAATAAGAAAAATTAACAATTTAAAAACACAACAAAATCATGAATCTGGTACTAATGATTCTGACTACTGTAAGTTTACAAACGAAACTAAGAATTGGATTAAAAATTTAACTAATGTAAAGCTACCACAAGATGTTGGAGATATTCTAAAACTAAGACCAAACTTTAATATATATAACCCTAATGATAAAATTCCAAATGAGAATATTATTGTAAATATTGAAAATGCTATAAGTAAATTAAAGTCTGTAAGTCAAATTAAAATTAGGGCTTCCGTTTGCAATATTTTAACTAACTACCAAAATAATAAAAAAAAATATTAAATTTAAAAGATAATATTACTAGTAATAATTTACTAAAGAAAATTAACAACACCAAATCTTTTCTTAAAAAAAATAGAGACATAATTACCAAAGCTGATAAAACACAAACTACTGTCATTATCAACAAATCTGACTACAATAATAAAATGCTTACAGCCAGTCTTATAAAAGCCACTAATCTGACGTTAACTTTAATTCGCTGTTAAAATAAACAAAAGCGCATCAAAACGATAGTGTTTATGACATTTTATTCATTAGTAAACAAATTTTGATGTGCTTTTGTTTATTTTAACAGCGAATTAAAGTTAACGTTAGATTAGTGACCTTTATAAGACCGGCTGTTAACCTTTTAAATGACACTGAAACTTATAGCAAAATTGATAAAGATCCTACTGACAAAATTCAAAAACTCAGTAATAAAATTTTTAAAAAATGGGAAGATAACAATTACATAGATAATATAACTTACAAGAAGCTTATAACACATAAAGGACTTTTGCCTAAAATTTATGGTGTACCCAAATTACATAAAGAAAATTACCCCCTACGGCCTATTGTTGCTTCTTATATGAGCCCATTATATAAGTTATCAAAATTTTTGTCTAATATATTAATTAACATTACTCAAAAAAATAAATAGAGTGTAAAAGATTCTTGGACTTTTAAAAATGTTATTAATACTATCTCTGTTCCTAAAGAACATGTATTATTTTCATTGGATGTCATATCCCTTTACACTAATATACCTATCACTTTAGCCATTGAAACTATAGATCAATATTGGAATCAAATAAATAATTTCACTAATATTCCCAAACAGGATTTTATTGAAGCTGTACAATATATTTTACAATCTACATATTTTTCTTTCAATAATCAAACTTATAAACAAAAATGTGGAGTTGCCATGGGACAACCTCTATCAAGTACTATTGCTAACTTATTTTTACAAAAAATTGAATCTGATATTTTAAATAACTTAAAAACATTTGTTTTTATAGACGTTATGTCGATGATATTATTATTTGTACTGATAAAAAAAATATTGACTATATTCTCCAAGTATTTAATAATTACCACCCCAGGTTACAATTCACAATTGAAAAAGAAACTAATAATAATACTATAAATTTCTTTGATTTAACATTAATTAGAACAAAAAAAAGGCAACATTGAAACTAATTGGTTCAGAAAAGAAATTAAATCAGACAGATATTTAAATTACAATTCACAAACATCATTAAAATATAAAATTAGTGTAATAAATAGTTTAACTGATCGAGCTATATTACTTTCATCCAATAAATTTCATAAAGAAAACATTTCAAAAATTAAAAAAATATTAATAAAAAATAACTACCCTATCAACTTTATAAATGCTAACATTAAAAAAAGAATTAGTAAAATTAAATATGTATAAACACACTTTAAATAATAAATCATCATATGATTTATACCCAAATTGCTTAGGTGGTCAAGAATTTAATAATTATCAATATACTCCAATATCAAATTATATTTCCATTCCCTACATTCCTAAAATATCACAAAATTAAAAAAAAATTAAAAACCTATAACTACAATGTTGCTTTTAAAAATCATAATACTATAAGACAAAAATTTTTTAATAACTTAAAAGATAAAACTCCTTCTCTTTCTGAATCCAGTATTGTATACCAATTAGATTGTAATGATTGTAATGCCGGTTACATTGGTCAAACAAAACAATTATTAAAAAAAAGAATTGCTCAACACAGAACGTCTGTAAAAACAAAACTCTTAACTCCAAACAAAGCTAATAATACTGCTCTATCCGACCATTCATACGATAATTATCACAACTTTAATTTTAGTTCTTCTAAAATTTTGATTGATTCCAAATTTGTACCATAAGACCAAGTATGTGCTTCATTATCGAAATTTACAACAATGTTTAGATGCTGGTTTAGTTCTTACAAAAATTCACAAAATTCTTAAATTTATTCAATTGCCCTGGTTGCGCTCATATATTGATATGAATTCCGCGTTGCGTAACCGAGCACGAAATAAATTTGAGAAAGACTTTTTTAATGCTAAAAATAATAGCGTTTTCGGAAAAACGATAGAAAATGTTGACAAGCGATCGGACATCAGGTTGGCGAGCACGTGGGACAATGTCGGCAAGAAACTAGGTGCTGCAGCTCTAATTGCCAAAGCAAATTTTAAGGATTCGGTAATTTTTTTCTGAAAATTTGATTGCTGTGGAACTTAATAAAACAGTTGTATTGTATAATAAACCGATCTATGCAGGTTTCACTATTCTGGACTTAAATGGTAATGTATAACTTTTTTTTAAATTTTTTGAAACAAAAATATGGCAATAATGTCTCCCTACTCTATACAGATACTGACTCGCTAGTAATTCACGTACGGACTGACAATTTCTATGAGGACAAAAGATAATTTAGATCGTTTTGACACTTCAAATTATAAAGACGGCGACACGGTATACCTCAAACCGTATCGGTCGTCGGTAAAATAAAAGACAAGTACGCAGATGCTCCAGTAGAACAATTGTTTGGAGTTGGTGCTAAGTCCTACTGTGTGTTTGTGGGAGGGAAAAAAGTAAAGAAAGCAAAAGGTGTACAAAAGGCTGCTGCCAATAAATATCTCACTATGGCAACCTATCGGGACGTTGTTGACAATGTGCGTGGTCAGGTCTTTTGCCAAATGTGTGTTTTTCGATCTCACAAGCACACAGTGTACACTGAATTGAAGAATAAAACTGCACTATCATATCGGAATGATAAGCGCTATCTTATTCCTCAGTCGAACAACACTCTAGCATGGGGTCATGTAGATATAGGCATGTCAGGTGCTAGACCGCTGAACAGGTTACTGGAATTATTGCAAGACGGTCAGTAATACTACGCGCGTGTCAGTAACAGTAGGTACATTGTTTTTGTCGTTTACATAGTAATGGCTGTTTATTTCTTGCAAAGAGTCTCACTAGATTGGTACGTTAACAGAGGTTTTTCTTTTCGTAGATATTTAGACATAATTTGATTTTTCTTTTTGTATGTATAATTAGTTATTATGTAATTGTATCGTAAAATCTTAAGTAGACATAGCTTCATTTTTTTGTACAATTTGTTATTATGTAATTGTATCATACTATGTTTGTAATTAGTCATCATATAAAATTCTCATCTAGTTACATTTTTAAATGAAATCTGTAGTGTTGTTCAGAATTAATAATGCATATTTACAGAAAAACTCATATTAAAAGCTGTAATGCTGTTCAGAATTAGTAATGCATATCTAAACAAAAACTCACATAGTTGTACCAGTTTATTAATTTAAAAAAAATATTTACTACAAAAAATGTTTTTTTAAGAGCACTGCATCATTTCTTTAAGTTACACGAGATTAGTTTTAGGTATCCAAGAATTGTGTCGCTTGTCGAATCCCAACCACTTTCTTCTTCAGGACCCTTTCAACTAGATATACGTCTGAATGTTTTGTCTTCTGCAGTTCGTGCTCGTAGAATCCTCCTTTAATTTCCTGACCTTCTTGGTCCGTGAGTCGATAGGTTGTTGGGTTTGTAAGTCGAACTGTAGATATTGTAATTAGTTCGTTGCTCCAGCTTGGCGTGTACCCCTTGCTAAATGCCGAACGATACTTGCTAACGCGTATCAAGTCCTCTGTACGAAACTTTTGAGGTTTCGGGTCCACGATCTTTGTGTGACTGTACGCCGTGTTTAACAGAAGTTTTGAATTCTTTAAGTTCACTTCAGCAGGTTTCATTACTATTGTGCGATGCTTGTTGTGTTATACTTTGCTACGATCTTGGGTAGGATATCCAACCATTTGTAGAGCCCTTGCAGGCTGAACTGCTTCCACATCATGTTCTTCAGGGTGCGGTTGCATCTCTCCACTATGCTGCTCTTCATACTAGAATACGTGCTGTAGTGATTGATGTTGTCCTGCCGCATTAATCGTTGAAAAGCGGTGTTGTAAAACTCTTTCCCCAAATCTGTTTGCAAGTTTTGCGGTGACACCTTTATACTCCTCAACACTTTACCCATGGCAGCTGTTACATCCTTTTCTGTTTTACGTTTTACGGGATAGGCCCACACATACTTTGAGAAAGCATTATTCACTACCAGAATGTAACGAAAGCCCTTATTGACTTTTACATAAGGAATCATTTCTACCAAATCCGCTTGATATAAATCGTTCAAGTCTTTTAGATAACGCGCCTTCTCTTAAAATTTTTTCGTGCTGGTTTGTGGAGTTCGCTAACTATGGCTTCTTTAAGGTTTATTGTCAACTGTTGCTTTCTACACTCCTACGGGACATTTAAGCAGGAGTTGCACGTATAACTTTTGGTTTTTGCATCTCCTCGATGTAATGTCATACCGATAAGCGTGGTCTGCCTGGCGTCGTTGATGTATGATTTTACCGACGGTCCGTTGACTTGAACACTTAGGATCTCGTTGGTTGTTAACGGAAAAATGTACTCGTTCTCTCCGAAAATTTTGGAATATCCGCTTTCATCGTACATATGCCCCACTAGCAGCAGTGGTACTTCTATATGGAGTTGATTTACATTTTTCACTTTTATAAAGACATGTCTGGAATGCGCTACGTGGCGCGTGCTATGGTAGTGCCGTCCAAATTTGTCGATGGGCATTACTCTATCGTCGGCTGATGCTTTCTGATCTTACCGCTATTGACACTCCACTTTTGTACCCCTTAGTAGATTATTTTCGAGTCTCGTAGGGCTTCGCTGATGCGAACTATCTCATTGGAATGACCCGTGCATCCAGCTGCCTGAGAAGCTATTTAATATACGCAACCGATTCACTAATGAGTTGGGATCCTTCCAAGGAACATATTCCACCTTTTTGTCCGTCACTGTTAGTAATCCCTTGCCACGCAGTGGTACCTTAGTCGCTGGTCTGCCGGGAGCTTTTATGGTTGAGGAGGCAGTTAGAGGTCGTACTATTTTCATGTATTTAGACCCTGCGTTACCGCTGATTCTTTGTGTGGGGTCGTAGTTTACATGATGTGCGGCGGACCGCTCCACTATATCATGATATTGCTCTAAATCTGCTGTTTTGTATATATTTGGTTTCTTTTTAAACATCAATTCATAAAATCCTGGAGTGCCTTTGTAGACTATTCTGTTGCCGTGGTCTGTAATAACGATATCTTTATCTTCGAACTTGATTTCTTTATTTCCTATAGCAAACTTATCTTTCTCTACTTCGAATCGGACTCCGTAGTGCAAATCGTACTTGTCCTCAGTATCTCGTATCATTCCTTCCAAGTATTTGCGAGCTAATCCTTGAAATTGTTCTAAATATTGACCAAGAACTTCCGGTTGCAGCATTTGTTGGATGGTTTCTCTAGCCGCTTGTACAGCACTTTCTTCTGCTGCCGCCTCCGCAACTTCCGTTTGCAACTGCTCATCGTATTCCTCTACTGGTTGACTCTCGGATAACACATGCGTCGGCAAAAATCGAGGTGTGGATGTGTGTGATGGCTTAGGTGTGGAAGTGTCTGACGATCCCGGAAGGTTTAGGTTTATCGCAGAAACTTGGCATGGAGTGGTTACCGCTCGCGGACGGGGCAAGGTAGACGGAGTGGATACTCTACGTTTAATGGTTATTGGCGAATAATTCCCTATTGGTTCGCCCACTCGCGCACCCTCTTGCTTTATAGTTGTTAGCAATTCGGTGAGCGGTTTGGAAAGGGGTTTGAATTGCTCAGCTAAAATCGTTTGGGATTGGGCGATGTCTGCTTTTAAAGCTGCGTATTTGCGTGTAACGGATTGTCGGGTTTTTATAAGTTCCCTGGCCAATCTCTTATCTATGTTGCAACTGCTTCAGTTGTTGGTAAACTACTACCTACCCTTCTTTGGCTGCTGTCTATATATTAAAATAATTGTCGAAACCTTTTCTATATCGTCCATGGTAGGTTTCTTTTTCTTTATCGATCACTAAAAATCCGTGATCCTCATTCCAACAATGAGTGCACAATGTTTTGAACTTGTCGAATGACAAGTCCGTGTTGACATGATCGTCGTAAATGTGTTTTAGATTAATGCTGTCGTGTTGGAATATGATAATGAGATTTGCATTATCTCTTATGAGCTGCTTAGGTATAGCTGAATACGTCTGACATAGATAAAAACAATCTATGTTTCGGTGACGTCCGAGACAAAAATAATCTCAAATTATGCTTTGCGTGTCGCACGCTACGTCGTCAAAAACTATCGCCGAATGTTCTTTTGCTTCCTGGGATTTGATCTCCTCACAATCGTCACTAAATTCGAAGAATCCAATGTCTCTCAATGGTTGTAAGACTGCTCTCAGATAATTATATTTGGGTTGATACAGTGTTTTCGAATATAAATAAATGTTTGCGAATTGCAGCCCATTTGGATGCTCTAGTAAACTGATTATCAAGTTGGTTTTTCCACTTCCGGATCGACCTACGATCAGACCTCGTTTACATCCCTTGCCCAGTAAAGCGCTGTGCTTTCTGTAAGTCTCGGACACGGAATTTACTGTGTGATTTACCACCGGCAAGGAACAACCTTGTTTCACAATTTTGATGTTTTCCATAGTTTTCGGACGGGAAGTAACTGACTTCCCACCGTGTCGCACAGAGTATATATCTACCCCTTTGGACTTCACGCCGTCTGTCGCTTTGTTTAAGATGAGTACTAGGCGTAAAACTCGTAGTCGTCGTCGAACCGTCAGACGGAAAGGTCGCGGTTTGTTGAATACCCTTATTGATAAGTTGCCCTTCGAATTACATATACCAGGTTACAAGTTTTGCGGACCTGGTACCCGCCTAAACAAGCGGCTCTCTCGAGGCGATCGAGGAAGGAATCTTCTGGACGAGGCCTGCAAACAACACGACATCGCATACTCACAATCTAGCGATCTTTCGACACGTCACGCTGCGGATAAGATTCTTGCACAGAAAGCTTGGGAACCGTTAAAGCAAAAGACTCTACTCTTGGGGAAAGAGCCTTGCTGTTACGGGAATTATGAAAGGAAAGGCCAAACTCGGAATGGATGTGAAACGAAAGCGTAGACGGCGAAAGCATTCCAAACGGGTCGGTACCAGAATCCGCTCGCATTCAGGAGGAGGAGCTCTGAAAACAATGAGGAAGAGAAAGCGGTCTTCCGAAGAGAGGAGGCATATTTCCGCTTGTACCCATAATTGCTGCATTAGGAGCATTGGGATCCCTCGGAGGTGGTGCTGCAGCAGTAGCTAAGGTAGTGGGAGACTCAAAGGCTGCTAAAAAGGATCTCAAGGAAAAAAACGCCATAAAAAAGTATGGAATCCATTGCTCGTAGAAAAGGGTTATATCTACGACCGTATCAGTCAAAAAACTCCCGTTGAAGCTGCCGCGCCGCGCGTTAACGAACATCGATATTTCACACTACGTTAAATGTCTAGAAATTCCACACTTTAGGGGAATATTTATGCGGGATGCTCTGCCTGTCAAGATTAGTAAACGAGAATGTGGTGTCACCAACTTGGACGATGATGTTGGACCTGGCAAGCATTGGACGGCTTACGTAAAAGTGGATACCTTTGTTCTGTATTTCGATAGCATCGGTCGCTTACAACCTCCAACCGAATTAGTGAAATACTTTCTTAGCGATGGTGGCAACAACACGATCGCGTATAATTCCAATAGATCTTAACGACTTCTGTCATACACATGCGGTCACTTGTGTCTCAAATTCCTATATAACTTTGCGAAACCGCTTTTGTCGACAGTTTAAGTGTTGCGCTTCATCATGTCTAGTATATTCACTCTGACAGGTAATTCATCCATCCTTACAGCGAATTTTGACCCTCCTATCTTCTTAGACGAAGGTAGCGAATATGTTTTGGGATTGTTAAGTTTCGAAACCTACAATACTATTGCCAATATTAGACCTCCCAACAATGAATTTCATCTCGTCGGACTACCTCATATTACTAAACCTCAGGGTGCATACGAAATTACCGATATTTCCGACTTTCTACATAACCAACTTGAGTCTAACGGAGGTACTAAGCATGTGTTGTTACGCGGAAACAACAGCACCTTAAAAACCGAAATAAAATCGAACGACAATACTATCCGAGACATGTTGGGATTTGACAGCAAAATTTATGATGCGAATATGTGGCATGCAGGTGAACATGGTGAAAAATTTTGAACATTAACTCCATCCTTATCCACTGCAACATCTCTGTCGGTTCCTATAAGAATGGTAAGCTTGGCCACATCGTACATCAATTCTTCCCCGTAGTGCCGCCGGGGTACAAAATAGTGGAAACACCTAGCCCTGTCATTTACCTACCGATCAGCACAAAACAGATCACTAATCTAACTGTTAAAATACTGGACCAGGGTGATACCCACGTCAGTTTCAGCAAGAAAACCGTCACGGTAACATTGCATTTAAAAAAGTTATAATGGGTTTTCGATTCAACCCTTTACCCTACCATGTAATGCCCGGTTCCTATAAGAGACGTTGTCCACAGCCTCGTAAAATCAGTTCAGCTTTGTCCGCCGCGCAGTTAACAAAGACAAACAAAGACTTCTTGCGTTCCTTGGGTTTTACAGTAGTGCAATGAGTATTTTAAATATTGGAGAACGAATCCTCGTCGACAACTCCGTTATTAGCAATCAATTACATACCCATCAACCGTATACTATCCGTTTTGACTATAACGATGAAATTCAAATTCCAATTCCTGAAGATATGTCAACTCTTCCCGGCTTGAGCTATCTGTACCTAGAGGGAAAATTGCGGAAAGCAACCGGTGAAGTTACGACGGCTAAATTTCTTAACAATGGGTTGGCACACTTATTTAGTGAAATCCGATATGAAATAAATGGTGTCGTTGTCGATTCTGTTACCAAACCTAGTATTATATTTACTCTGAAAAGATATGTGTCCTACAGTTCTGGTGATGTTAAAAAGCTTCAAAATTCTGGCTGATTGTACGCCGACAATACTCACATTACCGATGCACAGAGCAACTTCCGTGCCTGCATACCGTTGAGAATGTTGTTAGGCTTTGCCGAAGATTATGGAAAAGTTATACTTAACATCCGACAAGAACTTGTCCTGATTCGCAGCAATACCGATGCCGACGCCGTATTCAGTGCTACCGTAGGAGAGACTGCTCAAGTTACAATTGACAAGCTGTATTGGAAAGTTCCACATGTCACTCCTGGTCTTGCTCAAGAATTATCTCTAACCAAATACATTGACAAAAATATCGCCACACAAGTAGCGTTTGGCAGCTGGCAACTTTATATCATACCAGGCGTTAATGCCGGTTACTCAACATTCTCATGCCATTGCAACAACCACCAAATTACAAACCCCCAGATATGTCATTGTAGGCTTTCAGACGGAACGTTCGGGGCTTATCTCTAAGGACAATAGTCATTTCGACAAAATTAATCGTACAAATTTTAGAGTTTATCTCAACACCGAACGTTTCCCCTACGATAATTTAAATAACAATTATGGCCTGAATCATTACGCCACATTATACGACATGTACTCCAAGTTTCAATCGTTCTATTATAAGAAGACTGACGAGCCTTGGTTCACGCCCAATGAGTTTGCTGACAAAGCATCCATTGTTGTAATCGACTGCTCCCATCAAATGGACTTCCTCCACGCGAACGCTGTAGTTTTTCGAGTTGAATTTGAAACTTCCACAAACGTGCTAGCCAACACAACCGCGTATTGTCTCGTTTTTTATGATCGGGTTTTCACGTACAACGCTCTGACAAAAGCAGTAAAACAATTGTAATACCCCGAAGCGGGTTTTTTTGCATTGTACTCCTAGTGCCGTCTACTTTCTGATTATTGAAAAATATAATATTAAAAAATTGACTCGACTAGGATTCGAACCCAGATCTTCTGAAGCGCAGTGTCTAGAATTCCCTTTAATGCATATAATGCTTCGCAGGCGTCATATTATTAAACCACCGAATCCTTAAGCCATTTAATGAAAAAACGGCGATGACCTTCGGCGAAAAATTTTACCATGAGTTTAAAGCCATTGTTGAAGGCTAAGGCGATTTTCAAGGTTACATTATTTTCAAGGACAAACTCTAACACCTCCCGCCACTCGATCTTGATTTTAAAGTCCAACTCGGTGCGGTAGCAAAATGGTGACAGTCTGGTTGTAACATGGAAGCTGACGATAACACCTACGTATTACCTACATATTACGAGAAATATTACCATAAATTTTCGAGTTATTTCCTTGGTTTGGTTACGATAGTATGCACATCACCGTTACGCTGGATGGACATCCGGACTTTCAAACTACTAGTACAAAGCTACGACTCCCAGACCCGTTTGATTGGTTTAATTGGAATGTGATGGAACCCATCGATACGCATTTAAAAATTGGAGAATAGAACGTGAATATGTCAAGAAAATAGTATACGAGTTATGGTGATGCCCGCCTACCCATCTGTTGACTAGTATCGGCCTGAACGAACAAATTTGGTGAAAAGGAAAATGATAAAGAAGAGTGTGCTGTTTGACGACTCGAAGAATCAGGTGTACAATTTGCATACGTGGGCGTATGCGTATAAAGAAGCTCGGAGAGGACTCTGGCAACAAGAAGCTATGGATAAGATAAGGTTCCAGCGGAAGATCCTTAATGTGGAAGAGGTATTGAGAAACGTCTTCAACTCAAAACATAGGGATTAAAGTATACGTAGGACGCCATTTATCCTTTGTAGATCATTAGATTATACATTGTTATTATTCCATTAAGTAATGATTATATATATGGTAACCATTAGACAAAGCACAATAGCAACAAGTTTTAGCATGATACATGCAAAGGAGTTGTGTTGGACTGAGTGGTGGTTGCTCCGCAACTTCAATGATTGGTGTTGCGGTGTAGCGTTTCAGAAACTCGGCCTTTTCTCTCTCTTTGACATATATCAGTTCAGCGTCCCGCAGAAGGCGCCGTAATATGGTAGGGAACAGGTATGCAGGAGTAAATCTATCCTTCTAGGCGATGCAATGATGGTTTTCCATTAACCAACAGGCTTGCTTTTGCAAATTCTGAGGCAGTGCTTCGAAAGGAAAGGGTTGTTTGAACACGTGGTGTGCAATACTGATTCCATGGTAAGCAGCAAATTCCTTTGGAGTAAAATTCTTGTCGGTTATTTTGAATCTTTGAATATCGATAACCAATTTCATGTTGCCTCAGAGAAGTAGCTGAACGGCGCACTCACACTTGTCAGGACACAACGAAGTTATGGTTAACTGTAATATCCGCCCCTGCTTATAAGGGTTGGAATATTTTATTTACCACGGAATAGCTCATAAATCCGAGATAGGTTCAATTGTTCACTCAGATATACCTCAAATAAGCAAAACACACCACCGGAGTATCCTGTTCAACAATTTATTCTATATAACTATCGCACATAAGTAAATATTCGTGTAATTAATTAAATGAGATGTATATTGCTCAAAATTAACATTCTTGACTTGAAAATAACGTTGTCGGTTCCTGCGGCTGCTGCAACCCGCGTCACGTCCGTGCCGGCAGGGTCTGCCGACGTCCTAGGAGCTCCGCTTCGAAAGCGTCGAGAATTGTCGGCGCTTCCCGATCGGCGTTGAACTGCGCGCTGTTGGCGGCGCGGTGTAATCTGTCAAATTTGTCGGTTTGCGGTTTCTGGCTTCTGTAAACAAATTACAAATTAAAACTGTTAACGCGACTTCTCACCCTATACGTGTAACTACAGTTCGTTGGTGAAATACTCCGAGGAATTCGCCGCACGACGGGGCTTCGCTCGGAGAACGAAACTCCGAATCGGCGTGCTTTTTGAGGTTAACAATCCTCGGCACCTACAGGTGAAATCTTTGGCGAAGCTATCAGTGCGGTCCGCAGAGTTCCCAAGCAAGACGGCCGCTGCAATTCTCAAGGATTAATTCAGGTAAATTCTACTTAGGTAGCTTGAAGCTTCTAATTCTGCTTGAATAGCAAGGCGGTGAATTTAAAATGCAAGGGAGCTGGGATTTAAATATTACGTTAGTTATTACTGAATTACAAACGGTTTTCGGTGTAGGATTTTTACAAGGAAAATATTGCTGGCGTGTCAGGCGTTCCTTGCGAAACCACTAACTTGAACCCAGCGTATTAGGAGGTTTCGGGAAAATATTGCTGGCGTGTCAGGTGTTTCCTGCGAAACCACTAACTTGAACTCAGCTTATTAGGAGGGTTAGAGGAAAATATTGCTGGCGTGTCAGGTGTTCCTGGCGAAACCACTAACTTGAACTCAGCCTCGGAACGGTTCCTCAGGCACTGGTAGAGTCAACGGAGGAACTCTCT